>JAQIXU010002495.1:0-11833 GCA_034701245.1 Strigamia transsilvanica
CCATCTTTGTTGGGGTCAGAAATGACCCAGGTTGGGTGTTCGAGGGATATTTTTTTGGTTGGGGCTGTAAGGGTTAAGGGAGGAAAAAAAACCAATTTACATAGTTTTGCATAACTCGATTACACGCTATCGGATTTCATTTTTATGGGAAAGAAGAAGAGAAAAAAAATTCAATCAAACTTGTCCAACTTGTTAATGAAGTGTATTCTAGTTCCCAGTCGAGTACTCAACTAGTAAACAATTTCAGTGTTGCTACAGCAACAGCTGTCAATGCATTTTTTTTAAGGATCGCGAGGATTTACTGCTGACTTTATTCCCAGGCCACCGCAGTATTGATAAATCAATGTCATTTCGACAACAATTTTTATAAGTGTCATACACAAAGTCGTGCTCAGGGCTCGAAACGGACAATTTCACAAACCGGAACTTCAAATTAAAAAAAAAATAATAATTCGTACAATTTACAAAATCACACGAAAAAAAAAATGATCACGAACCGGAAGAATATTTTCCAGCCGTGTCTTGCTTAAATGAAAGCAATTACAAGGAAATTTCACTTTGTAATCTGTGCGCCAATTTATTAGCACCAAGTTTCATACTGTGCCGCTTCAATTTCACAGCGAAGCCCCAAAGAAAGAAGATTACCCACACCAAAAGCTCAACTGCTATTAGGTGTGAATGGGAATATCACATCAATCCTAGTGTTGAAGTTGCTCCAATCAGCAAGAAGGTGAAGGGAGAGATCATTACATGCACCGTGCAGCAATGCATTGGAAGCTTTGCCTCAGGATTATGTTTCGAGCCACGGGTTCAGTTTCACCTAGATTATGCACTACATAATGTTCCTTGGGAACTGGTTGCATCTACTTTTGACAGGTGTTTGGCAACGCATTAACTCGGTGATTTCAAACTGTGGCAAGTTTCACCGAGAGATTGTGATAGGGATCTTAAACATGCCATAATGATGGGGCTCTTTTTGGCTTTATCTTTCACTCGTCAAATCCCTTGTTTGTAATGTGTAAACCTGCTGTACTATCATCGTTTGGCCAATGCCAAATCATTTTATTTACAACTGTGGAACATGACTGGAAAGATCTTAACTTACCTCCAAATGTCAGAACTAAAAATAAATTATTGGCTCTATTATACTCCTCCCTAATTTCGAATTACGGCACGCATCTTTGCAAACACTTCACGACTTTCATGACTGTTATTTGTGCATTATTAATCCATTTGGAGGAAAAAAAATTGATTTAATCTCGTTTCTTTTTTGTTAGAGATTGGTTCTTTACCTAAGTGTAGCGACACTGTTAGATAACGTTGGTTTTTTCATGGTAAGTGGTGATAAAAAGCTTAATTTTTAATCCTGTTTTTTATTAATTTCATATTTTACTTCATTAGGGAGGACTGTATACTGATGGACATTTATGTAACTTCGAGGCATTATGGCTCACACTGTTTGGTATTGTAATTTGATACATTTGATGTATTTATGCGTTGTTTACGTGTTGAATTCGATCTAGAATGGTCCGTACTGCTCTGGGTTTGTTGTATAACTTTCAATATATTTTTTAATGCGATTTTATATAAGAAAACCGAGTCTTATGAAATGTAGGTCAAAGAATTTAGTAATATAATACCTGTCATCGTTTAATCTTCTTTCGAACATTGCAGTGTCTATCACGTAATATGTTGGGCGTTTCCATTCATCATTGCCCTTTCCCCACTTGTATATAAAGACTTCTACGGACCAGCTGGAGCGTGGTGGTAAAGTGTTGAATCTTTATTTTTTACCGCCGTAAAAAAAAAAATTGCGAAAATTATTATTCCAGTTGGATACAAAAAGAGTTCATGACATGGCGATTCGTAATGTGGGTAGAAATTAAAAATAACACACCCTCAAATTAAACATTTACCGTTTCGTTAACAGTTGGTACGGTCCATTGTTTGTACTTATCACCATTCTGTTCATTATGTACGCCATAATAATCATGAAAATGAAGAAGAGAGCCAATACGTGGGAAGGAACCTACAGCCCCGAATTAGAGAGGCTTAAAGTAATGATTAATAGCTCCTTGTATCGTTTGATCGCAACTAAATTGATTATCGACTTTAATACCATCGATAGAAAATATTTGAAGATGATGCTAAACGACTTTATGGCTACCCATTTGTATATCTTATCACAAGCATATGTCCAGTATTGAACAGGTAAACAAATCAAATTAACGTATTTCTGCGATTAAGAGACGCCCTCGAATAACAGCCGCGGGTTTTATTCGCGGAAATACGGTATTAAAAAATAAAACATTTTTTCATTTACCGTAAAAATAAAATACAGGATACAAAATGCCATCAATCCAGACCACCCAGTTTATTCACTGTGGATCTTACACTGTTTGTTTGCTCCATTACCGGGTAACAGATAAAGCTAATTTCATTGATTTTCGTAATCAATGTTCCCTTTCCATGTTTATAGGTGCCATAAATGTAATTATTTTTGGATTGGATCGAGACATTCGTTCCAAATTAACATGGCTTCAGATTAAGGTACGATGTGTCCATTAGTACGAGTTTATTTACCCAATTCTTTCGGGCTTTTTTTTTTAACGCTTTACTATTTACTAATCAAGCATCTATTCTTACTACTATTTCTATTTTCTTTTAACCCTTCCCTCTCACACAAAGGCGTCTTGGCAGTCTCATTTGAATCGCCAATCAGTGGTGCGGGAATATCCAATCATGTATCGAAACGAAGACACTGCTCAAAAAGCTGAGAACCAAGTGATCCAATTCCTATGCTACGACCACGTCGAGTACGAGAAGTTGCAAGGCGACGCCTGTAAAAGCCAGTCCTGTCTAGAAGAGTGATGTTACTAGTCAAGAAATAGTTTAGCCTTATAGCTTTCACATCTACTAAAACATTAACAGACAAATTGACTGTGTAAATTCCCCCAAAACCAACCGGTGAAACATTTCAGTGATAACATTTTTTGTTTCTCGTTCCTCCATTTTTTTTTTAGGCCACATTTTTAGCCCGTTTTGAAGAAAGGACAATTATACAGGAATATTCACCGTTCGAAGATGACACTTTATGATCTAAAATTCTAAAAAAAAAACAAAAAATTAAAGAATTTCCACATTGTAATCACTCGAATCAAAATGTCAAAACGATTAGCGGATGGAAATAGGAATTTGTTTTCATTTTTATTACTCTATGGTAATTAATCTAGAAAATTAAACTTAGGAGTAAATTTTTTTGTACATAATAAATTGTTTCTGTAGTACAGGTTGCTCCGTTTTATTAACACTCAATTCTTAACATCAAGGAATTACAGATAGAAATCGCGTTTTAGACAGCTTACATTTTAAAATTGGGAATTTCCCCAAATAAAATAAAAAGTAAACTCAAAATCATACAAGTACTAGGTGTTTACACATGAGAAATGAGTACTTTTTAATGCAAGTTAAAAATTATACCTGTTGATACGTTTTGCAGGTTTAATATTCTGTCACCTCATGAACACGTCTGTATTTCTGAAGCTTGAGTTGTCTCTGCAAGTTTTATAAAAAATAAAATAATAAAATCGTAATTAAAATTTCAAAATGTCAAATTACGGTCACCTTAGACTGTCGGTGTGGGTTTTGTATTCCATAATCGTATTCGGTGGCAGATTTAAAACTCGTTTGAGCGTATCCCGAATTCGAGCTGTGGTGGCTTGCTCACTCGCAGTTTTGTTCCAAACGGAAATAATATCTTCCTAAGTGTGAAACGTTTAAATTAGTGTTCAAATAAAGTTGATATTTACTCGTATTTACTACTTGAAAACGGATCGAAATGACCGCGCCGCAGATTTCTTCGCCGACCATAAACTGTTCGCCGAGCATCGCTAAAATAAGATTTTCCCAGCACCGTGACGATAGGCCTTTCTTCAACCTCACTATCCACTTGCCACCGTCTTTGTTTGCCGCGTGCTAATAAAAAGAAACAAATTTTTTAAATAAAATAAAACAAAAACTATGATTTTTCAATTTCATCACCTCCCACATTGGTTTAATTCCATCTTTGAACAAATGAAAATCACTGTGGCCCGACAATTCTGACGGTCGAATCAAGTGACTGTAGTATGCCCAAAACTGCTCGACCTGCAATTAAAAACGTGATAAATCAAAACGTAACGTTTGTTTTGGTAGTTCGGATACGATTTACCGATGCAAATGTAGCAATTCGCTTAAGATTTTGGTCGTAACTCATCGCCTTGCTGCCTGGAGTTCTCTTTGAATACCACAAGGAATACGCATATTGCAATCGGTGTTCGCCGATACCAATAGCGTGTGAATTCTAATATGGAAAAATTAATGTGTTACTATTATTGTGCGCGTCTTTTTACCCTGGATTTCTCTTCTTGAGTTTCAACTACACTTGTTTTAATCGGCGCCAGCTGTTTATGGTTGTTTTCATCCTCGTCACTATCGTCCGCTTTCAGCCTGAAATTTTTTAGTTTGCGTTAAATTTGTTTGGATAGTCACTTGTTTGTATTACTGACGCATCAAATTTGTTGTTCATGAGGACCACGGTTAATATCGCACTATGAGCAAAGAATGTACAGCACTAGAGTGTTTTAATCAAAAGTCGAATGACGCCATGTGTTTTCTTGTGTGGTTACACTAAATGGAGGTTTTTCAAAAATAAAACGGATGTTTTTAAAATAATTTTTTAGCGTGCGTTTCTTTTTCTTTTTAAATGTAAAGAAGTTATTTTTTTTGTGGAAAATGATCGGAATTATAAAATTATTTTCTCTCTTTTCGAAAGATTTTACTTTATTAGTGGATGACCGCAATCCGGCTCCCCGTCTTACTTTTTCCCGAACTGAAACCAACCAATCCAGATGCACGAAATAACGAACGGAGCCGTATTGCATCTATCAACTTGCAAGCAAACTGACTAACATGGCGTCTCAGAGCACTAAAGAAAAGCTGTTTTCTATTTTAGATGATATCGAATTACTAGCAAGGTATATTTTTTCGGGACGTAAATAGACAAGTCGTGATTTTTTTTTATAATTCATTTTTTTCCAGGGAATTGTTCGAAAATTTAATTCTACCAAAAAATTCGAAATTACCAACGAGTGATCATCATCAACTGATTGAATTAATGATTCAAAAAGACCAGGAGTTAAAAGGAACATTAAAATTATGTAAAAAAAATATTTTTCAAATAAAAAAATATTGTAACTAACCAATTTATATGCATTTCCAGCATCAGAACAGGTAGAAATTCAAAGCAAAATGGAAGCACTGCAAGCTGAAGTAGACAAACAAGATCAAGACATTCGACAATTACAAAAACATTTAAAAGAAGCGGAACTTGTTCTAGTATATTTAAAAAAAAATCATTTACTTAATTTCCTAATACAATAATAAATTAACTTTATTGTTTCACAGGCAACTGCAATTTACCAGGCCAAACAAAAACTTCAATCCATATCTCGTGCTAATAAACAAAGCATTTCATCCGAAGAACTCATAAAATACGCTCATCGTATTAGCGCATCAAATGCAGTCGCTGCGCCTTTAACCTGGCAACAAGGTGACCCGAGAAGACCGTATCCAACCGACATTGAAATGAGGCTTGGGTTTCTTGGTCGGTTTAGTGATTTGGCAAACAACGGACACATTTTGCAGCAACAAAGCAGCATATCAGATAGTATGTCGTTGGGACGACCAGGTAGTTCGAGAAAAATTCAAATAGTGAAATTATTAGCAATTTTTATTTGTATTTAGAACCACCAATTACCAGCCAACCCGGGACATTTACTTGGACACCTTCGAGCGATCTCGCAGCATCACTTAATGCAAATGCGAACCACAGTGCTGTTCATATGGACGCAAAGGGACACAATAAAGAGAATGAGGACATTGAAGTTATGTCAACGGATTCTTCTAGTAGTTCTTCCAGTGATAGCCAGTGAAAAGTCGATTGGATTATAAACTCAATGGATGAATAATCGTGGATAAAATTGTACATTAAGCATTTTGCATTTACTTTATTGATTAATTAATTAATTATTAGTGATATAAAAAATCTAAATGCGGATCTTTATTCTATTTTTACGATGAAATTACAATGCAATAACAAACAGGATCTGTAAATAGAAAAGCGTCTGGTCAGCCATTGACTTATTCATTTACTTAAGTCAACGAAAGATGGCGCTGAAAGCATTTGATGACTAGAGAGCCTATAGGATATTTATTTATTTATTTATTTATTTATGGTATAAATACCATATAGGCTCTCTATTGATGACGTTGTTTGAAAGCAAGCATGTGATCATCAAGGTAACTAAATACTATAGGTACCACACTCTTGAACATTCGGATTTGTGTCATGAGTCATGTGATCTGTGACGATGGCTGTGACGTCACGAGAATGATCTGAACTTTGGCGCCATTTAGTTACCTTGTTATTTAGCTACATTGGCACCATAGGTATTTACAAACAACTCCTAGGCGCGAATTGGAAAAATGAAGTGTTTGTGTGTTTAGATTTTTTTTATTTCAAATTATTTTTTGTTAATATTTGAAAAGCACTTGGAAGAATCATTATGACGCGGTGGCTCCAAACCAGCAGCCATTAAGAATGCGGGCCAATAAATACCGTGAAACCTACGTGAAACCTAGCGTACGTCTATGAAGAAGTTCACTTCAGAGAAATACACTTCATAGACCGATTCTTCATAGACTGGTACGCTTCGTTGACAAAAATGGCTATGAAGCGTACCAGTCTATGAAGTGGCATCTGTGAAGAGTACATCAATGAAAAGACCCTAAATTTCAATTTTTTTTTAAATAAAAAATTCATGTTTTTTATCTATGTTTTGCTGCATCTTTCACGTACGTACACTCAACCCTTACTTTACGGCCTAGATAGGTTCCGGAAAAGTTGGCTGTAAAGCAAAATGCTGTATAACGAATCAGGGGCAATTCCCCCTGATTCGTTATGGAATTTCTCGATTTTTGGCCGTATGTCGAAAATACTAGGCCGTAAATCCAAATTTAGCCATAATGGCACAAGGCCGTTATGGCGAAACGCTGTATAAGGAGCGGCCGTATAACGAGGGTTGAGTGTAAATGGACAAAAAAAAAATTTTTTGTAAAGAGTCTATGAAGTCTATGAAGTCTATGAAGTGTAGTCTATGAAGCGTACCATGGTTTGTGTGCGCGTTCTTCCAACGCGCGTGCCAATCAAGTGGTACGATTCAGAGAATTTCTCTGAACTGAATTTCTCTGAAGTGAACTTTTCCGATCTGGAGAACAAATAAAAAATAAATTGTGTTACAATATTGTGGATATACTGCACCATACTCTTTGCGATTCATCGTTTGGCACGGGAATTCCCCAAGGTAAACGATTGCGATCTCGCGAAATGTAGATATCGCGCAGATTGTCATTAGCAATGTAAGGTTAATAAATTATATGTGTATTGAGAACTATTGTGTCCAAGTCTGGTTATTATCTCACCGTGTTTACATTCCATTATCTTAGGGGTAGGGAAGAAAATGCCTTTGGGGCTGTCCTAGTCACCGACCTATGACCCCAATTAGCGACCGTCACAATCGTAATCGACATTCATCGTCTGAAATACATCCTGCAAAACAAAAGGAATGAAAACACCTTAATCACGCAGTAGAGCGAAATTTTGTCACAAAAATCTTGCGTTTGCATTCCGTTTTTAGTCGCAGCTTGTAAAATCTGCAAAAATAAAACGAAATCAATGATATACGCTCATCACATCACATCACATTCCTTTTAGATTATGCAGGATGTCAGACGATTTCGTTAATTTAAAATTAGAAGCGAATGCGCTCCACGATGAAATTATTTGGTTAGAAACTTGCATAACAAACAGTCGCAAAAAAAAAAAAACACAGCACAAAAAATAGCCGACGCTTTGAAGAATGATTACAAAAAGCTTTTGAACAAGTAGGAAAAAGACGTTCCAGATTAGCCGAAGTGCGGCATCAAATTGGAGACACCGAAGAGCCAGATAAGGCTTCCAGAAGACCGAAACCTCAACCGCCACAAAGCGCGAAATGTCAATCGCAAAAAAGTCCTTATTATCAGTAGTAATTTTATTAGTCAGCCATATAAAATCGATTAAAAACTTGTATAACAAGTTGTAAGTTCAGATGTTATTTATTCCTCATTTTAAAAACAATTTACACATTTTTTGGGAGAAAGAAAAATTTAAAGTCATGCGACAAGTGATTGATTTTTGGCGTTGACATTTAAAAAAAAATTCCATATTTTTGTTTTCAATTTAATTGATTTTAAAATTCTGAGCAAACCAAAATGCACTCTATGTTTACCGTTTCAGTGATCCCCAAAACTTAGATCGAGATTATTTCATTAATTATAGGGGTAAACAACATATTTCTTGTTCTTAACAAAAAACCACTTCCTTGTTTATTCATATTTTTTTTTCTTCTTGAGTTGAATGAAATCAGCGGTTGAGAAGAACAAAACAAGTTGAAACTTTCCCCCCCTTTTATCCTTCAACCCATTTATATCTGTCACCCGAGTCAATCGAGTCAATAATTCTACCTGCAAACACACAAGTTTATTTTCCAAAGCCATCCACACGTAAGTTGTGTAATAAGCGAATAATTTCGCAACGATGTTAGTGCAACCGAACAGAATTATCGCATGCGCGTCATGGCGCACGGGAGTCACAGCGCATGCGCGTTTCACTTCCGTTTCACTTTCCCGTTGCATTGGCATAATCTCGCGCGAGTCTGTAGTTGCTAATATACTGTTATTTATTTTATTTCTGTTCATTATAGCTATAGGGATGGATTGGTAATATTTTCTTGATGACGTAAACGTAATAAGTAAAATAATGCCAAAAAATCATTATTCATAACCACGAAAGTTGGCTTCTGTGTCACGTTTTAATTGATATTGTAAACGTTTATTTATCGATGATGCCATTAAAAGATTGTCGTTTATTTATCTTGTTGTGTTAGCAGCTGAACACAAGTGCAAACGTGTGAAAACGATTCGATTCAACTCGCCACGACGTGTGGATATACTGCACCGTACCGTTTGCGACTCATCGTTTGGCACCGGAATTCCCCATGGTAAACGATTGCGATCTCGCGAAATGGAGATATCGCAATGTCAACAGGTGTAATTACTTATTCTTCCCTATTTGCAGAAAATATAACAATCTGCTTTGTCACAGTCAAGCACTACCATTTGCCGTGTGATGTCACGAAATAAAAATTTCAAAAATGTCGGTTCAAACATCCGTCGCTAGATGGCAGCAAGCGTCATGTAAGCTGTTTCCTCATTGGCCAACTGTGATTCGGGGTTCTTTTGTTCGTGTTATGTTCGTGGCCTGATGCAGCCGCAGCCCTATGGCTGCTCCCAAAAATATTAGGCTTACAGCAGTCCGTGATAAGGCTGAAGCTATTCGTGATATTCTCCCTTGTCTCGAAGAAGAAACTGCAGAAGCCCTGCAAATAAAAAATTTGGCTTACAGAGATTATATGATTAAACTAGACTTCTATAACAAAAAAACAAATTCCCTTTCTAAGAAAAAGGCGCAATTACTGGAACTTGATTTGATTCTTAAAGCAGCAAGCGTCATGGTATAGTTGACATGTAAGCTGTTTGCTCATTGGCCAACTGTGATTCTTTTGTTCGTATTGTGTCATTACGAACACAATAGCCTTTGTTCAAAATTATGCAGTAATGGCCGTTGATATACTAAAAATTAAAGTAAAAATAAATAAATTAAAAGCTGTAATTCCTTGCCACGAGGAACGGACTACGGACGAACGCATTGCGAAAAACAACGCATTTAAACAAGCACAAAATCTGGCTGAAATCTACAACCAAGAAACTAGAGCACTGACGAGAAAAAAAGCAGAATTGGCCGGATTAGAAACACTATTAAGGTCCTCCAAAACCCTAAAACAAAAGCCGCCGGAATCAGGATCCGGTGGAAATCCAAAACAAAATTCTCTGGTAAAAGCATCAGCACCAGGTTCCCGTGTACGCCCTAAACGAAATCCTCCGGGAACAGCATCAGCATCAGGATCTCGTGGGAGCACAAAACGAAAATTTATGATTGTTGTTTTATTATGCATTCATCTTTTATTTACTTTTGACTTTTATTTTCCTTATCTCCTAATTAAAGAACTCATATTTTGTTATTTCTTGCATTTATTTGATTTTCCTTTCCCTGCCCACACATAGGCAAATGAGCCAAGGCGGCTGGGGGCAGCTACCAACAAGGCGGCCAACAAGCCGGACCCGCACCACGTCAAAATAGCGCGGGGCGGGCATGCTACAACCCGGCCATCTGAAGGCACAATGCCCGGGCCTTATGTCACCACAGGGCCAGAACCACGGGGGCCAGCGATAGTGCACATACTGCGGCAGGAGGGGCCACGAGGAAAGCACCTGTAGAGAAAGAGCACGAGAAACCCACAGTGACGCCCATAACGGCGGGTCAGGTGGACAACAACCTAATGGTGGACCGGACAGGGGTGCGAATCAACAAGCCCATCACATAGGCTACCAAAACGTACAGGATTCGAGATATGCCCCTGCCCATGCCCACGCGTTGTTAAACTAGTCGGGCAGCCGTTGCCAAGACCAGGTGCCGGCACAGCCTGAAGTGACGCAGATTATAGAGGTCAATCAGACGAGATTTTGTGGGAAAACCGGACTTCATCGGAGAAAAAAGTCTCGATCCCAGATTGGGAAAGTCCCTACCTATCCGTCGACGAGTACGACGAGGTACTCTGAGCTTTTGCCTCGTGCAGCAATTAAACCAAGGTGGAAAACGGCCATCATCTCCGGTGTTTGGCGGGATCGCCTTCAATGCGGCCCAGATCAAGGAAATTCTTGAGCCCCAAGAACGAGTAGAAGACACTCACAGGGAAGGAATAAAGGATACGAAAGGCAAACACCTGTTGGACACAGGCACTTTCAAAATGGCAACAGAATTAAGATTACATAATGAAACAAGTAGTAAAGAAAAGGAAAAGGATTTTGCAAATGGAAACAGAGAGCCTGCCGCCACGACAGAAGGCGCAAAAGACCAGTCAGAGTTCAGTTGCGACCAGGACAAGACCTGCGCGTGGCCAAGGAAGGTCAAGGGCGACGGCACTGACGAGAACGGACCAGTGGCCCACCTCTCCGAGAAAACCAATATTGCTTGCATGCCAGAGGGAATTGAGAGGTCCGGTAAAGACACTGACGAAACTCAAGAAACAACGACCATTTCAGGTGACGTAAACCAGTCACACTACAGGGAATATTTTGAAGGGATTTCGATGTGTGGCTGGCACATGCCATATAGACACAAGGAAACAGCGTGAAATTGGTTGCCGGTTTGGACGGTGATCTTGGTACCGTCAACAGGAGCACAGGGATTTTTGGTAACAAAATGTATGACCTGGCTGGAAAGGATAGCGATTTGGCCAGTAAATTAAAGTTGGAGGACATTTGTGACTTTGGCCACGAGTCTGTCGACAGCGCGGACTCCGACGGTGACGGTTCGGCTGGTTTCACCCCAGAAGACTTGATCGATTTGAATGTTATAGACCTTGCGGACGGTTCAATGTTGGAAGAACTTTGAGGGTTTGGTTTCAAGGTCAAACCCCGACAATGAAGGCTCGCCGCGTTCTGCCACTGAGTGTTTGATGGATTTAGGCAGGGAGGAAAGCTCAGGCAATTGCCGTACAGGATGTCCGTTTTGGCTAGATAAAAATAAACCAATGAATTTACTGAAATTCCAGTTTCAGACAGTTACAATTTC
>JAQIXU010002496.1:0-11826 GCA_034701245.1 Strigamia transsilvanica
GGAAAAAAGGAATAAAAGATATAAATCTTATAGCTGGGAGCAGTAACTTCTTAAACGTTGAAATGTGCTTGTGTGCAATTTAAAGCAACGTAGTTTTGGTTAATGGAAAGCTTGTAAAACTTGAATATTCCTTTAAATCTATTTCCACACTTATTTGTCGTGTAGTACATGAGTGTAAATATTTGCAGGGTTTGAGACAACCTATAATGCTAAGTACAATCTCTTGTTCCACTTATTTAAGCCGTTTAATGATGAATTTAATAATATTGGTTTTGTCAGCACGAGTCACATCGAATGAGATTACTAGCACAAGTGCCATGTTTTTGCCGGAGATATGAAATATTTTGCAATTTTGATTAAACAAATTTGAAATGTGCAATGCATCATGCCAATGAGGAAGTTTGCTAAAAGTATGAAAGCACACGTGCTTTGTAAAGAAGAAAAATATTCATTTTAGTGGAAGTCCATTTAGTTTTGAAAAATTAAAATTGGCGCATAGCAAAGTACCGTATTTTTTCGATTAAGAGCCGCAGCTGAGAGAGACGAACCGATATGTAAGAGTCATGTTGCTAGTGCATACAATGCCTCTTATGTAACGATTTGAATATAGAACACATGTAGAATAAATTTAACAAACATAAAACGAAATGTACCGTGATATTATGGAAAATATTGCTCCGGTTCGTGATAATTTTTTTCTTCTGATTTTGTAATTGTATGAATTATTTTTTGAAATTTTGAAGTGGCGTTCCAGTCCGTGAAATTTTCCATTTCTAGCCCTAGTCAGGAGCATAAAAGATCGTAAAACACTGCTCCTGGCCACTGCTACTGCAATTAACGGTTACCCTCGAATTGTAGTCGTGGCTTGAGAGCGCCAATTTTAAACAAAAACCACCGCTATTATTCAAAGAATAATTTTTTCCCAGCCCTGTTACTTCGATGGTTTTTGGGGTGACGTAAAAAGAGGCGGGCTTATTTAACAGCCTGGAACTGGTAATGGGATGTTGGGGTAAACAATTCGAGTAAATTAAGTTTGAGAAGACATCAATTTCCAATATCAAAAGAAAAAAGTCGACTTTATGACCTTATTGTGATTAAAAAAAATACAACCGTGATTAATATTTTGTTGGGTTTTATTTTTCTTCTAATCTTCGTGACATCAAATAACAGATTTTTGCCAATACTTGCAGACATGCTCTTGAAGTACTCTGGAAAAATTATTAATTTTTACTTTTCCTCCGTTTCATCTCACATGTGCCTTACTAGGATTGAAGAGGCCAATCAAAAACGCTCTCAGGCATAGAGTCCTTTTTTGGAGAAAATAAATACTTCAATAACTTCGATAATTTGACGTGAGTTTCAGCATCATTTTTCGGCTGATACACAAAATTCTAACCGAAGTATAAATTGGCTACAGATAATGTCAGATCTTTCACTTAAATGACCTTGAAAACTTCTTTTGTCATGATTCCTTCAATAAAATATAGACTTTCGCAACAGACCATGGGCCGATCTACTATAAGGCTTAAGCTGCAGCGCCCCCAAGAAAAAATGAGTACACATGTGTAAGCTAAGTATGTTGAGGGATCCCTTAGCCTCAGGACCCCAATAAGTCTACATCCACCACTAACAGACAAGTCGAATCCCACAAACCCACAACTGAGCATCAGCCATGTTTACCAATAAGGCATAAACTATTTTTATGTCCGCCTGTGAGCCAAATATGAATGTATAGGTAAACGTATCGATACCTGACGGCAAAATGGAATTTTGCAAAATTGGATTCCCGTTTGTTCGAATTTTTTTGACGCTCTGGTTTATTTCTTTGAAAGTACTGATCTTCTGTTGTAAAAAAATTATACAGGCCATAAGTTAACAACACTTATTTGGCTGCAACGTACTAGCAAAAAGACTTGATGATTTGACGCTGGGGGAATCAGAAAATCACGGAAAAGTGTCTCGGAGCGGGTAGATACAGGCTGACTTAAGTGCAGATACTTCCACGAAGTAGGGTCATTTTGTCGCCTCGGTCGACTTGGGCTTCTGACAGAAATGTTAATGCAGGGAGACAAGCCCCGTGCTCAGTTTGCGCTCACCGCTCCTTAACTGGGACTCGCAAAGCGAAAGAGAGTGTGGGAAAAAAAATCAAACTAACAAGCCAAAAATGACGAAATGAATGGGCGTAAACCCATGCGTGGAAATCGAACATGGAATATTTTTCTATTTCCCGTGCTTTCATGGCTTTGTTACAAGTAGATGTGTCTAATACACACACGCCCGTAAATGCTCCCTGAGCATGTGCAGTGACATTCCCACGTTTTTGCGTTTAAGCACTTCCTCTCTTTTCTGATTCCCTCCTACTGATTCGATATCGTCTTGGCTCGAGACTGACGACACAAAAATTGCGGAGAAGTAGCCCCGGTCGGTTCAATTGCTAGAAAAATACAAAATCGTTATTCTGTCGCAAGTTTCCAGTAAATTATGAAAAAGGGACAAGGCCACGTCCAAGTGCCCTTTGGTAAAATTCAAGAAAACTATTTAAAGGCATTAGTATGAGTTGGAGGACGTTTAGGTTCTGGGTTGCATCGAGTTTGGCTCAATTTCTTTTTGTTGGAACTATAACCCTTTTTTATATCCTTTTACTTTTATCAGTTTTCTTGCCAAATGTCTACCACTTCTATTTCTTTTCTTTTTTCTTTCTTTTCTAGACTATATGATGTTATTTTACAGTTGGTGGGGTTTACTACACTCGAGTGCATTTGCACTTGTTGTGCTCATCTTCGATGGTTTTTTTTTATATTTTTTTTAAAAGAAACATATTTTACACTTTTGATTATTGGTATATTTAAATAATTAATTTTTGAGACGAGAAATTAATGATTTTTTTAAAATAAATAATTTACATGTTTGTGAGTTAATTGCCAATCGCATTACGAAATTGGAATTACATTTGAAATTTAAAAGCAAGCACTTTTGGGATTCTCGTGGTAAAAGCTTAATTTCGAGTTAAATTAAATTGCTTTTGTGTAAATTGGGTTCGTTTGGAACTGGGTTTTATTTTAACTTTTCAATCTCGCAATTGGCCCTTTCCTTTTCTTCGTTTCTTTCAACAAAAAAAAAAGATGCTAATAAAACTTGCCTTTAGTCTACTGCGCATGTCCAGTGGAAAATTGGAGGAAATAAACGCAATTGTGTTGAAAGTGGAAGGAGGAAACCGTTGAGTACATTTTTCTAAAACTTTATTTAAAATTTTTTTTTAATCTCTTAAGCTCGGATGCATTTTACTGCGGTTGACGTCAATTGCGTCAAGGACTCCCGTTTGATGACGTCAATTGTGAATGACCTTGCGAACAATAAAAAAAAAACGAACAAAATCCAATTTGGGTTGAATAAAGACGAGACGTGGATGCTAGCTACCCCTACCTGTCCTTGGCTGACTTATTTATGATAAAATGAAGGAGACCTATTTCGACCAAACAGTACGGAAGACAGCTTTCGCTTCGGCCAGCTATACGGCCACCGCAGCGGCAGGGCTAACACATATTGCCGTACACTCGTTTTAGTCGAATTTCGAAACAATTTTTTATTTTAAACCGAAATATTGGTCTAATTTAATTAATAACGGAAAAAATTCGTTTTTTATTAACTCAAAATTGATTACTTTCTTTAATAAATCGTTGTTGAAGAGGGTAATATCAAATCAATGTCAGCTGCAGTTGTACAGAACACATTTTGGTTTGATAAAGGATAAATGATGATAACCGCAGAGTAAAGCCGCTAGCTTTAAGGTGAGAAGTGTTTGCCAAAATGTTTCCATCTCTTTGTAGTATGTAAAACTATGGGCTTTGCTTTGCTTCGCTTTGCCCTTTAGGTTGGCTAGTAGTGATTTATGTCCTTTTCCTTCCAAGTTTGATGTATTTATGTTATGCAGTTGTTTGGACTGAATGTTTTACTGAATTGCTGCAAGATTAAGTTGTGTTTGTTAAGGGCATAGGTGAGTAGTGGAATGATTAAAGACTGATGAGTCATAATAACTTGAAATAGGCCATGACTTTGACTGTTTGAGATCGATTTGAAATGGGTGAATTTTGCAACGATTTGTTGGTTATAGCGCTTTGATTCAACAACCAGAAAGAATGCCACCTATTGCGCAAATGTGAACAACTCTGTGGGCGTAGAGTGGAGAGTGAAAGAGAGAAAAAATTAATTTAAGTAAAATGGAAGTTAATGGAAAAATTGTGCATTTAATTAAGTTAAGTTGAACAATTTAGTGTATGAAATTGCTTCGCACACATTTAAATGAGTAAGTTAATTGCGTCCCACCTTTTAATTTACACGTTTACATTGGTGGCGATGGCGGGTTAAGGGCATTGAATTAATAATTTAGCATTTAGTAATTTTATGATGGCTTTCGGTAAAAATAAAACAAAAAAAACGCCACTTTTTTGTGCCTGTTTACTTTGTTTTAAATATAGATGTTCACGCACAAGTAAATTTAATCAAGAGATGCAAATAAGTTGTCAGTAGAACCAATTTGCGTTCGGACAGTTTAATTAGTAATGGGCAATAAATGTAAGTTGCGTTGAAATTAAAATTCCAAAAATTTCATGCGATATCAATACGTCAAACGCATTAAAGGTTTATTGGAAATAAAAGAGCTATTAATTAAATTAATAATCGATTTGCGTAAATTGCTCAGCAAATATTGACACATACGGGCTTTACAGGTTGTCATTTTCCTAATTAGTGCCATGAATTATTAATTTTTGTACATTGTGCAATCACTAGGTACGATTAATCTGTCGTCAGTTTGATGTTTCTCTCTTTATCAACACTTTTTTTTCTCCTAAGCTGCAAACACATCTGTTGACGTCATTCAGCTTTGACCAAAACCAGCATTGGGCGATAAATTACAACATCTTTTTTCTTCTTCTTATTTTTTTTTAAATTGTACGGAATCGAAATGTTTTTAGCACGGCCTTGCTTGTGTGGCTTCGGCTTTGGGTGGTTTTTAGTCAGCCAGGAAAAAAGAAACGAAGGGATGAAAGAAAGTGAAAAGCATATCGTATGAAAAATGCTGCACTGTAATGCACTCAACAAATGTAGTTTAAAAAGACTCATGTTGAAAGGAAGTGTTTTTTTTTCCTTTCACTCTCTTGGAATAAAGTCATCATCGAGTTTAAAGCAGGAAAAAGTGTTTAACTACCATCTTAATGCTCTTAGGTTCACGTGGTAATTTCCAGCAGTACAGCGATAAGGAGGGATTTTAATCCTGTGCATGAAACACGGCACTGAATAAATTCACTCGTTAATAAGATATCAAAGTTTGATTACAAAGTGAAGGGTTTCAGTGGAGTTGTGGAATATTCCAGAGGACTTGGTATTACTTTAAATAGCAATAGTTGTGTTTTAACGGCTACTACCCTAAATGCTCCGATGGAACACCCGCGGTCTGTGGACAAAATCTGGATTTCCCCCACAATTTAGATATTGAATTCAATTGTTTTGATCAATTTAAAGATTTATTTTAGTGTTTTTGATCAATTTGGGCAGTTATTTTAGTGTTTTTGATCAATTTGGGCAGTTATTTTAGTGTTTTTGATCAATTTGGGCAGTTATTTTAGTTTTTTTGATCAATTTGGGCAGTTATTTTAGTCATTTACATGTTGAATTTAGTCGGTTTGGTAAATTTAGATGTTGAATTCAGTTGCTTTGATCAATTTAGACTTGCGTTGGAAAGGATACCGTGTTGCTTTGGAACCCCGCATTCAATGAGAGCATTTACAGTACACGGGTATTGGGTCTCAATGTGTCTCCTTGCTGAACTAGGCCCTAAACCCAAACTGACCATTAGGTTTAAATTAGGTCCTGCTTTTTCATTTCTTTCACTTGGTTGCACTAGATGTGCAGAGTAATTACCGCAAGTTGCTAAGTACTCAGATCAATTGGTGTTTTTTTTTTTTAATGAACAACTGAATGCTCGCAGAAGGATTGTCTAGTAGTTTTAAATAAAGTCTTGCATTTCTTCATGCGTAAAATGGCGGCAATGTTGCAAATACAGATCCAAGATGATGAATGCTTTTGGAATGTGCATCAAAAGAGAAGAGACCGTTGAGGCTTTCGGCCCGCAGGTCTGGTGTGACGTCACTACTTAGGCCTAAGGTAACTGAGTCTAAGAAGGTGGTGACAAGATAGCACAAACAGATGATGGTGACAGATGACTGTAAAGATATTATTTGGCTTCATTAATTGTTTCATCAAGATTTTATTTGGTTTCATTGATTTTGTCAGGATTTCATTTGGTTTCATTAATTTTGTCCGGATTATATTTCTTGATTTGTTGTCCTTTCATCTTTAACAATTCTTTGCTGACTGTGGCATTTGATCAAGAGCTCTCGATTCTGTAGTGAGCCACTCAGACCAGTCAATTAGGATTTGTTACTGCTTCACATGTCGAAATAAATTCGTTTTTTTCCTCCTTTTTTTTTTAGTTAAAAGTTTGATTTCAATTTCAACAAAAACTATTGGGAAAAATGTAAAATTTAATTTTTGTAATCAATAGTCTCAGTTTTGGGCGTCTGCTTGTATTTGATTCAAGGTTTAATGATTTCCTCGTGCACGCACCCACATTTCAATGCTTTTTTCATCAACCATCTGCAATTGCAAATGACACCATGCCCTTTCGATAGAAATTAGACAGAAGAGCAAACCCGTGCAAATAGATGTGGGAATTTAATAAAGCAAGTTTTCGACGCTTAATTGTCGCGTTTTAAAGTAGTTATTTTGAATTATTCACTCACTTTATCCTCTTCTTTCACACAATTAACCCTGTGGGTTATAATCAGGTGACGTTCTGGCGTAATAAATGACTTCCGTTCTTTAAAAATGAACACTTGTGGTTTGCAAAAGGTTTAATTTGCATTTCTAAAGTATTTGATTTTAAATTGTTTAAAGTTCACTTTATTTTTTTTTCTTTTAGTACGAATTTAAAGCGAAAGCCATTAAGAAAAAGAAGGTCAACATTCTGGTATCAGTCGACGGTGTTAAAGTTTCTTTAAGGAAAAAGAAAAAAGTAAAATATCGATTTATCATTTAATTTTTTTTTTTAAATTTAATTTTTTTTAAATTTTTTTGTTTGTAGAAAAATCAGTGGTGGGATGAAAGCCGTCTTGTCGTGATGAGTCATCCAATTTACAGGTTAAAATGGATTATTTCTGATTTCAAAAAAATCTGATTTCTGTTTTTAACACGTAATTAAAATTTGATAGGATTTTCTACGTCTCTCACGACTCTCAGGACCTGAAAATTTTTAGTTACATCGCTAGAGACGGAAGCAGCAACGTGTTCAAATGCAACGTTTTCAAATCGAATAAAAAGGTAAACTTTAATTTATCTTTTTAAGTGCTTCAATCACATAAACGCAAGTAGGAAACCATTAAATAAATGGGGGGAAATAAAAAGTAAAAAATTCGAATGAAACAGCTGTTATTCATTTGAGCCCCCCCAATTTTAAACTTAATGTCTGTAAAGTGTAGGTCAGTGGATTTTTCGCTGTCTTGAAATGGTTATTTGGGGCTGAAAATAGTGATACCCAGGTGCGGCTTTCATTCAGACAACACCTTGAAGGATCATCGAGTTTTATTATTTCGAGGACATTATTCCGACAAAGGACCAAATTGAATTGGAAATAAAATTGTGGAGGGGGAAAAAGAAAGTTAAATATAAACATAGTCTAAAAATAAAAAATTGTTGCTAAAAAAATTTTCTCTGGTTTCTGTTTGTGTATTTTGAAAGCTTATCTTTTTTTCTCGTCTCTGCTTCTTGACTGAAGTTTAGACTGGAGTGAGATAATGGAAATTTATAGGGGAATTGAAAAATGCAAATTAAATGTTCTAATTATTTTTTTATTTTATTTTGGTATTCGAAAGGCATTGTGATGATAAATTGTGAGCAAACTTAGAATGTTTTAGTAAAAGGTGCAACCAAAAGAGCAAAATCATTAATCTTGTGCTGGATAAAAGTTGGTGAATGAGACTAAGATGAATTATGACTCAATTGCTTCGCTACCTCAAGCCAACTTTTCATGCAATATTGTTCAAACTCATATTTCTTCAATTGTGTATTATCCCATCATTTCACCTCTTGAAAATTAAAATTAAATTATTAATTTTTAAATCTGAATTTAATTATGAAAGTAATGATTTAATAATAATAATAATAGATTGGAGATGAGTTGCTGCATGTATTTTTTATTTTACCCCATGCACATATCCATTTTTAGCTATTTTGTTTCTGCTAATGTTATTCTTCTGAATTCGCCTCTCATAAATTTGAATCCTTTGCTTCTTTTTCTACCTGAGTTCATCTCCGTGCCAATCCGAACGAAAGCAGAGGCAGATCTTTGGATGTTGGCATAAGTGAGTGCCAAAACCAAAAATAGTCACAAAGAGGAGAAAGCGAAGCATCTGCGCGCATTCGAGCTCATGTTTTGTGCGTGCAACACCTTGCACTTTTCGCTCGAATGATATATATTTGCTCATTTATTAACTGGAATAGTGGGTAACGAGCTCGTCTAAATATTTGTATATTTTAAGTATGCAGGCAGGCCGTAGGGTGTGGTGAGTGATGAAATCTCGTGCTGACTGATCTATTTTGTCGCTCGTCCGCGGGTGAAGGTATTTTTCTCCGGTTGGGAAACCGAAGAAGGAAAATTAGAAGCTGATGGAAAAATTTGGCCGAGATTCCTTAGTGGAAAATAATTTATTGCCCGGAGTCGGAGTTGTCAGGAATGGAAGTTCATCCCTGACAAAACACGCGACATGTTGACAGTCAAAGAGAAACCTAGAAAGAAATTGTCGTTTCGAGATCCCGAAGTTGATAGAGTTCAGAAAGATTTGCATTGCAATACCATGATGGTCGATGTGGAGCAACATCCTCGTCCATCCTTCATCATCGTTAACGAGACCGCGTTTGCTGATGATGATGATGATAATATTGATAATAACGGTGTTTGTGTTGGGGATCGTACAAAATGGAATAGTTTGGAAAATATCCATTTAGAGGTAGTGCAAGTTTATCCGTTTTTAGAATTGATTATTTCTCGGTCGTTTTCTCACTTGGCTGAGATGAACTTTAAAAGTGTGTCGTCATTCGTATTGATTTTTCCTTCCTTCGTTTTGTGTTTCAGAGTCAGGCGATGCGCATAGTCCGCACTGTGGGCCAGGCGTTTGAAGTGGGGCACAAACTGAGTCTTCAACATGCGCAGCAAAGTCTCGACACTCAAGAAGACGCGCATAGTGAAAGAAGTAGTGATGCTGCGAGTGACAAAACAAAAACGGGTAAGTACAAACGGCGTCGAGACTACAATGAGGAGTGGTGGAATTTAAATTATTTATTCCAGCCATCTCTGCAGCCGAACAAACCTCGGATCCAAACAGTTGTGACATTCAAACCGAAGAAATGAATCAAAGCAAAGAAAGGGAGAGAAAAATTGTTCAAAGGCCAACACAATTGGATCCTTTACCCCCACCTCCGGTTAAGGAATCATCGAAAAACTCACCATTGGTAACTCAAAAAAAGGTAAAATCAAAAGATATTTCAAATATTTATCGGATTTTCATATTTTAGACGAGCGGAGAGACTTATTCTTCCATGATGGCCGAACCACTACCTCTCATCGACAGCATCCCTAGTGCAGGATCTCCTCTCAGCATGCACCACGAGATCCAACTCCTGCAGGAACGTTTGGAGCAAGAACAACAACAAACCCAAGTGGCGGTAGCGCAAGTCCATCTGCTGCGGGATCAACTGGGTGCCGAGTCTGCTGCACGATTAGAAGCACAAGTACGAAAACGAAAGCATGACGATTTGGTTTCGATTTGATTTGATTTGATTTGATTTGATTTTTAATTTAGGCTCGAAATCATCAGTTGTTGGTTCAAAACAAAGATTTACTGAACCACATCCAGCTGTTAATCCAACATATCCAAGACTTGGAAACCCAGTTGCCAATAGGTCAAGCGAGTGTAGCCTATCAAGAAATAGGACGTGTACTTAATGTAAAATGCGCTGTTAAAATATTCTCAAAACAAATAAAGGTATTGACGTTGATTTTCTACGTTTCTTTTAAAGATGCCTGTATTGTGCGAACCCACTACACCTGCTTCAGCACCTGCTGCACTTCCAGATTTTCAAGAACTCCGGTCCAACTGCATTCCTGATCAATCACATTACACCAACCTAGGGTCCACCAATCCGCAGTTGGCTTCCCCAACCCGCATTGTAGGTCCAGTTTTCACTTACGCTCACAGTTACGGTGCACCTATAGCTTGCAACCCCACTGTAATGACGACAAATCCACGATTAATTAATGGTGGTTTAACCACCACTTACGCAACTCAGCGGTTATCACCGCTGACCAGCTTGCTACTTCCGCCCTCGGGAAGTCGAAGTCCATCTCAAGTTCCCTCGCAAACTCCATCGCCGCAACCTTGTGAGCAGAGAAACGTCAAAGTAGACTCGAATGTACAAAATAACGTTCCTCCCGTGCCAAAGCTGAACCCACCTCCGCAGAAAAGGAGAGTTTCACCGCAAGCGAGGTCGCCCGTTAGCGGAGGCCAAGAGATTATAAGTCCGGGATCCACCAATACGTCCAGTACTAGCAACAATTCATTGAGTTCGAATGACTCGTTGGCTAAACAGAGACTGGAGGCAGCTGAAACTGGTAATTTAAGTGATAATAGATTAGGGATCACTAGACAGACATTGATGGAACTTGGTGAACTTACTCTGAACGACCGGCAACCAATCAGGAAAACTCTGTCCAGTAATGGGCCTTACTCGGGTCCATTAAGGACAGGGAGTGCTTACGTCACATCTCCGAGCGATGAAGAACGATTGGCGAGGTTGCAAAGAGCAGCGTGGACGAGGCACACTTATGGCAAGTGAAGTTAAGGCCTTAGCGTTATCTAATGGAACTCATTGAAATTGTTTTTCTTTTTCTTTTTGAACAAAAAGTGTTTCAATCGATATTGTGGTTGATACTGTGATTTGAGGCAGCTGTAAATTTTATTTTTAAATTACTTTTCTAAATATTTTTTTTTGGTTTTGTTTAATTTTTCAAGTAAAGATATTGATGGTTGTAACTAAGTAATGAATATGATATCTTTTTAAGGTTTATTTCAACGTTAGCTACTGATGTAATTAATAATTTTTATTGTTTTAGCTGCCGATTTTAATAAATAAAAAGAAGTTGTATTTTATTTTAAAAACGGTAATGGATCAGTTACAATAATAAAATACCAAATTTGAATAGAGTTACATGGTTACGAAGTTTAAGCTCATGCGGATTTGCTCTAATTATGGATGCAAGCTTAACTTCAAGTGGCCACCTTGCAGCAATGACCAAGCGCTTTAATCCGATTTGAAGTGGACAACTGGTGTGGTTAGTAGTGTGATAGCATGTTTGTAATTGTATAATCTCAATTCTTAAAAATACTGCAGCTGGAGCGTCGTTACAGCTAATTCGTTTTAAAGTTGCAACTTCTTTTCACTTGGTGGAAACGTGGCAGGAAGTGACACGATTCTAGAAGTTTCTATGGTTTTTGATTGGCTATGCTGATTAGTCTGCGTGTTAATTTCACTGCATATTTTTTTTAAACTTCTCTTTGAGGAAAGTTTTCGTCATTCGGTGTTCTGGCTCGGTGGAGGACATAGTTGTTGTGGATTTACTATGGTGAGTTAATTGTTCTTTATTTTATTTTAGTTTAGTTTATTTTATACTGTGTGCTTTTATTTAATTGTGATTTGTTTCGTTTTCGCACTGCG
>JAQIXU010002497.1:0-11821 GCA_034701245.1 Strigamia transsilvanica
TTACAATCGAGCACACACAAAAGATGAAGTATTTGGAATGTGTAATTAAGGGATGGATACGAATTTAGTTTTTAATTACGAAAATAGTTTAAAAGAAATCGAATAATTCAAATTTGTAACTACAGGAAGCACTGCGGCTTTGCCCTTCGGTACCTTTAGTTGGTCGAGATTTGAAAGAAGATGCAGTAATTGGTAAGTACAAATGAAGAACATTAATTCCCACAGATATATTTTTTTTTATTTCAGGTGGTTACACGATTCCAGCAGGAACGACGGCGACCATCGTTCTTCCCCTGTTACATAGAAATGCAGATACGTTTCCTGAACCTGATTGGTTCAATCCCGACAGATTCCTTCCAGAAAATTCACTAAATCGACACCCGTATGGTTACGCACCATTTTCGGCTGGCTCAAGAAATTGCATTGGTGTGTATGCTTTTTCCCTCACCATAATCTGAACAAAAATCAATAAGAGAATATTTTATATCACAGGACAACGATTTGCTTTGTTGGAAGAAAAAGTAGTTCTCGCTTGGATATTACGCTCCTTTAAAATTGAGACGAGAACAAATATATACGATATAAAAGTGGTACCAGAATTGATAATGAGACCAAAAGATGGAATACTATTATCCGTCACACCCAGATGATCATGTTAACTTCTACAATATATTTGCACGACTTCAAAAAATGAAACTAAATGTAAATTGAACCTTGATTAATAATAAATCTATATTTTGGATCGACGATCCCAGTATTTGTGTCTAATGCGTCGCTATAACTTAAAATGAAGAAAAACTTTAAATATTGAAAAAACTTCTTTTAAGACCAGTCACACAAAAATAGAGCAGTAGATATTACTGAAGGACAAGCAGATCATTAAAAAAATTGTTGATAAAACATTATCAAGTAAGTGTTTTTGTTTAGTCGTGAATTAAAGAAAAAAATATTATTCAAAAATGAGGCTACTTGGATAGTTTTCTTGATTAATGTCACATAAATTCTCGCATTACTTTTCCCCGTATAAAAAATTCATGGTAATCGTAATAAAACACAAATAAATGTAGTAAGTTTAAAGTTATTTTTTAATTTTTAGTTTTAGATAATTTTTTAATTTCAGATATATTTTTGTTAATTACAGATATATTTTTTTAATTTCAGATATTTTTTTAATTTCAGATTTTTTTTTTTAAATTTCAGATTAATTAGATATTAGCACCACACACAAATAGACTCGACACAGTTAATCATTAACTTGCCACTTGATCGATTATCGAAAACATTCATCTTAGTTTCCATATTTAAAAATAATGTATAGCCTATCAACAGAAATTATATGGGGAACGATAATTGCTGTAGTAATAGCTTTGTTTTCACGTTATTACATCAGCAGAATTCAATATTGGTCAATAATAAATAAGTTACCGGGACCTCCAACATGGCCAATCATTGGAAATGCATGGGATATGATCGTAGAACACTCTGGTAATACAAGATTTAATTATGTAAATGCGTAATGTGTAATTTATTTATCCCTTTTACAAATATTTAGAAATATCAGGTGTGATGTGGAAATGGACTAAAATGTTTCCCAACCGGTTTAAAATTTGGATGCTTGGTTATCCGTATTTAGTTCTATTTTCTCCAGCTGATGTTGAGGTGTGTATTGTTGATAAATATTAAATTTTTACAACGATCGGAAATATAGATTTTTGTTACAGGTTATTTTATCAAACCCAGTACATAATGACAAATCTAACGACTACAAATTCATAGAACCTTGGCTAGGAACTGGATTACTTACGAGGTATTTCGTGTAGTTAAAACAAAACCGGTTAAGATTTCCCCCCAATTTATTTCATAGTAATGGCTGCAAATGGCATATGCGTCGTAAGCTGCTGACACCGGCTTTTCACTTTAGAATATTAGAAGATTTCATTTCAGTATTTAATGATCAAAGTCAAATATTAATTCAAAAATTGATGAACCAAACTGAGAAGAAGGCAGTTGATGTTTTCCCGTTCATTACGATGTGCACTTTGGACATTATTTGTGGTACGATACAAATGATAATATAATTCACTACATTTATGTATTTAAAAATTAAATTGGTATTAACTTTAGATTCTGTGATGGGTTGCCACATAAACGCACAAAATAATCCAGAATCCGCCTATGTTTCAGCATTAGAAAAGTAAGATCCTCCAAATTAAAATATTAATTGTCATGATATTTTTTTCTTTCTAAACAGGATTAAAGATATAATTCATTCGAGGCAACTTAGAATTTATCTCTGGCCAAACTGGCTATTTCATATCACACCTACTGGAAGGGAACATGCTAAATGTTTAAAGATTTTACATGGATTTACGGATCAAGTAATTTTTACTGTAAGTGTCATTTGGAATTATTACACTATTGTAAAAATAGGTAATCCAAGAAAGAAAACTAAAATGGTAATCTGAAGGCAAACCTTCCACTGATTATGAAGATTCTCTAATTGGTCGGAAAAAGCGATTACCGTTTTTGGATTTGCTGATTGAAGCGTCCGACGGAGGAAAGCTGTTAAGCGGCCTCGATATCCGTGAGGAAGTCGACACTTTTATGTTTGAAGGACACGATACAACAGCAGTTGCAATTGCTTGGGCTTTGTGTGCACTAGCAACATTCCCCCATATACAGAATAAAGTTCATGAAGAACTAGACTCGATCTTTGGTACTTATCAAGAACATAAAGCAGTTAGTGATGAAATTGAATCGTAAATTAAGAAAATGTATTACAGGTGACGATAAAAGTACACCAATTACAATTGAGCACACACAACGAATGAAGTATTTGGAATGTGTAATTAAGGAACGTATGCAAATTTTGTTTATAGCTTTCATTTGAAATTAATGAAATAATCCAAATCTTTAACTACAGGAAACCTTGCGCGTTGCTCCTTCGGTTCCGGTGATAACTCGAGCAATAAAAGAAGAGACCGTAATGGGTACAAAGAAGTTAAAAAGTTAGCCAAAGTATATTTTCAAATACTCTTTTGTTTCAGGTGGTTACAAAGTTCCAGCAGGGGTGACTGCTTTAATTCTTCCTTTAGCATTGCACCGAAATAAAGACATGTTTCCTGATCCTGATTCGTTCAATCCAGAAAGATTTCTGCCAGAAAATAGTCTAAATAGACACCCATTCGCTTATATTCCGTTTTCTGCTGGATCAAGAAATTGCATTGGTACAGTTATCCCTTTTATCACATTGTAATTTTCTTTTTAAAATATAGCATAATTAATTTTTTTTAATAACTACAGGACAACGATTTGCTTTGCTGGAAGAAAAAGTTGTTCTCGCATGGATATTACGTTCTTTTAAAATTAAAACGTCACAACTTCTCTCCGAAATGAAAGCGTTATTAGAGTTAATATTAAGACCAAAAGATGGAATTGTTGTTTCGCTCACATCAAGATAATTAAATATACACATTCAGTTAAAAAATATTTGTGCATTATTGTGACAAATAAAACTGAATGAAAATTGAAACTTGAAGTGGAATCCGAATCTAGATAACCTTTTATCAGTCTTAATAATCTCCAGCGCACGACAGTCTGTATTTTAGTACCTGACTATCTTTTATCCCAGTATTTGTGTTTACTGTTTAAATTTCAACAACCTCACAACAAAAATCATTTAAATTTAAAAAAACAACTGATAAGCATGATTGCAACACGATATTTTTTTTGCTTGTAGATATTTTTAAAATAAAACATTTTTTGCTAGTTTTACTAATTCATGTCACATTAAATCTAACATTATTTTTTTTGCTAAATTAAAATAATTAAAGACCAGTAAATTGAGTTTCTTTTGAGCTATTATTTAGCTTCTAATTTCATTTACCGTTGAAATCTTCCTACCACCACATATAAATAGACTCGACCCGTTAATCACCAACTTATCACTTATACCATTACCGAAAATATTTACTATATTTTCCACACCTGCAAATAATGTATAGCGTATCAACAGAAATTGGATGGGGAACTATACTTGCTGTAGTAATAGCTTTCTTTTTATACTATTACACCAGCAGAATTCAATATTGGTCAGTAATAAATAAAATACCAGGACCTCCGACATGGCCAATCATTGGAAATGCATGGGATTTGGTCGTTGACCACTCTGGTAATACAAAAATTTAATTACATAATGCGTAATGTATAATTTGTAAAATAACTTTACAATCATTTAGAAATGGCGACTGTTATTTGGAAATTGACTCAGATTTTTCCTGACCGGTTTAAACTATGGTTGCTTGGCTATCCGTATTTGATTCTATTTTTACCAGCTGATATTGAAGTGTGTAATGTTGATAAATATCAAATTTTAACAACCATTGGAAATGTATATTTTTGTTACAGGTTATTTTATCAAACCCAGTACATAATGACAAATCTAGCGACTACAAATCTTTGGAACCTTGGCTAGGAACTGGATTACTTACAAGGTATTTCGTGTAGTTAAAACAAAACCGGTTAAGATTTTTTCCCTCAATTCATTTGATAGTAATGGCTCCAAATGGCATATGCGTCGTAAGCTGCTGACACCGGCTTTTCACTTTAGAATATTAGAAGATTTCATTTCAGTATTTAATGATCAAAGTCAAATATTAATTCAAAAATTGATGAACCAAACTGAGAAGAAGGCAGTTGATGTTTTCCCGTTCATTACGATGTGCACTTTGGACATTATTTGTGGTACGATACAAATGATAATATAATTCACTACATTTATGTATTTAAAAATTAAATTGGTATTAACTTTAGATTCTGTGATGGGTTGCCACATAAACGCACAAAATAATCCAGAATCCGCCTATGTTTCAGCATTAGAGAAGTAAGATCCGCAAAATTAAAATAGTAACTGTTATAATATTTTTTTCTTCTTTCTAAACAGGATTAAAGATATAATTCATTCGAGGCAACTTAGGATTTATCTCTGGCCAAACTGGCTATTTCACATCACACCAACTGGAAGGGAACATGCTAAATGTTTAAAGATATTACATGGATTTACGGATCAAGTAATCTTTACTGTAAGTGTCATTTGGAATTATTACACTATTGTAAAAATAGGTAATCCAAGAAAGAAAACTAAAATGGCAATCTGAAGGCAAACCTGCCACTAATTATGAAGATTCTTTAATTGATCGGAAAAAACGATTACCGTTTTTGGATTTGCTGATTGAAGCGTCCGACGGAGGGAGGCAGTTAAGCGACCTCGATATCCGTGAGGAAGTCGACACTTTTATGTTTGAAGGACATGATACAACAGCAGTTGCAATTGCTTGGGCTTTGTGTGCACTGGCAACATTCCCCCATATACAGAATAAAGCGCATGAAGAACTAGACTCGATCTTTGGTACCTATCAAGAACATAAAGCAGTTAGTGATGAAATTGAATCGTAAATTAAGAAAATCTTTGACAGGTGACGATAAAAGTACACCAATTACAATTGAGCACACACAACGAATGAAGTATTTGGAATGCGTAATTAAGGAACGGATGCAAACTTTGTTTTTAGCTTTGATTTGAAATTAATAAAATAATTCAAATTTGAAACTTTAGGAGACTTTGCGGTTTACTCCTTCGGTTCCAATGATAACTCGAGCAATAAAAGAAGAGACAGAAATTGGTAAGAAGAAATTAAAAGGTTTGCCAAAGTAATTCTTAAAACTTTTTTGTTTCAGGTGGTTACAAAGTTCCAGCAGGGGTGACTGCTGTAATTCTTCCTGTTATATTGCACCGAAATGAAGACATGTTTCCTGATGCTGATTCGTTCAATCCTGAGAGATTTCTGCCAGAAAATAGTGTAAATCGACACCCATTCGCTTATATTCCGTTTTCTGCTGGATCAAGAAATTGCATTGGTACAGTTATCACTTTCATCCCATTGTAATCTTCTTCTTAAAAATATCATAGAGTAAAATATTTTTCATAACTGCAGGACAACGATTTGCTTTGCTGGAAGAAAAAGTTGTTCTCGCATGGATATTACGTTCTTTTAAAATCAAGACGACACAACTTCTCTTCGAAATGACAGCGTTAGCAGAGTTAATACTTAGACCAAAAGATGGAATTGTTGTTTCGCTCACACCAAGATAATTACATATACTGTATATATATGCATGTTCAGTTATCAAATATTTGTTTATTATTTTGAGAACTAAAATTGAGTGTAAATTGGTGAAACCCTCCTAATGCTATAATCTCCATATTTTAGTACGCGGTATATTTTTTCGGTATCACTTAAAAACAAACAACAATTTTTAAATCAATAACACAAAAGCCATCAATAAATGTTAGGGGACTATAATCAAATTTTAAAAAAATAACTGATAAGCGACTCGATTTTCGTTTTCTTTTAGAATTTTAAAATAAAAATTCTTTGCAACTTTTCCTCAATCATGTAACATTAAATCTAGCATTATTGTTTTGCTGAAATAAAATAATAAAAGACCAGTAAAATTAGTTCCTTATGAGCTAATTTCTAGTTTTTAATCTTACAGACTGTTTAAAATCTTCAGATTTATTATCTAAAGATTAGCTATTAGCACCACATAAAAATAGACTCAACCAGTTAACCAGCAAATTATTATTTAAAAGTTTATCGAAAACATTCACCTCATTTTCCATCAAATAATATATAGCATGTTGTGATCTCAAATGGCCAAACGCTATCAAACACCACCTGAAGTTCCAATCGACAAAGATAAAATTCCCATATAAAATCTGGGTTTATTACAAATCTTATTGCTAAAATATATATATATTCACGGGAAATCTTGCTGAATAAAGCTAAACAACAAGGCATCAAAATACACTTTCAAATAAATATGGCCAACGTGGATCCAATCTAGAACCACGGTGTCGTAAGCATAGATATTACAGCTAATTACAATGTACATAGTAGAAACTATACATGTTAATAGAAAGGGATAAATTATCCGCAATAATTTATACTAAAATATCACAATCGGTTTCATCACTACCTGTGATAAATGACTATTAAAACACTTGGTAAAATAGTAAGTTGATTCCTGACTTAGAAACAAATAAATAAAACGGCTCGCAACCGAATTATTGCAACTTTAGATTCTGTGATGAGTTGCCACATAAACGCACAAAATAATTCAGAATCCGCCTATGGTTCAGCATTGGAGAACTAAGATCCGTAAAATTAAAATATTACGGAATTTTTTTCTTTCTAAATAGGATTAAAGACATAATTCATTCGAGGCAGCTTAGATTTTATTTATGGTCAAACTAGCTATTTCATATCACACCAACTGGAAGGGGGCATGCCAAATGTTTATAGATGTAAATTAATAAAATAAGTCAAATTTGTAACTATAGGAGACTCTGCGGCTTTATGTCAGTTCCAGTCATAACTCAAGCAATAAAAGAAGAGACAGAAATTGGTAAGAAGAAATTAAAAAGGTTGCCAAAGTAATTCTTGAAACTTTTTTGTGTCAGGTGGTTACAAAGTTCTAGCAGAGGTGACTGCTGCAATTCTTGTTCCACTATTCCATAGAAATAAACAAATGTTTCCAGACAGATTTCGACCAGAAAATACTTTAAATCGACACCCATTTGCTTATGTCCCGTTTTCTGCTGGTTCAAGAAATTGCACCGATACGGTTATCATTTTTATCTCATTGCAAAATTCTTCTTAAAAATCCCGAAAAGTAAAATATTTTTCATAACTATACAGGACAACGATTCGCTTTGCTTGAAGAAAAAGTACTCCTCGCATGGATATTACGTTCTTTTAAAATTGAATCGATAAAAGATTTATACACATGAAAGTGTTACCAGAGTTAATATTGAGGCCACAAAATTGAGTTATTGTTTCGCTCACTGCGAGATATTGAATTAATCATGCATACGTCTTCAAATCTAATTAAAAGTTTACTACTGCGCATTACTGGATGTAATTCCAATCAAAGGAATAACTGTGATGTAACCTGTGTAGTCTCCAGCCAATACGTACTAGCATTGGAATCATTTACCAGTGAAGATGACGTCAAGAACACAAAAACTGGGGGAAACCAAACTAGTGCGAAACGTCATCCATAAGCTAATGCCATATGATATCCCTTGCGTAAGTCTGCCATGGATAGATAACGATTTATACCAACGAACTTTAAACCAACTGGTGCCAAAAACCCATGCATTTAATAAATTAAATGATGGTATCGAGGTCTTTGGAATGATTTTAAGAATTATAAAAATCTACCCAAATTAAATATTTTTTGAAAGAATATCCGTATTACACAATAGAAACACTAGAGAAAATCATTATTCCTTCGCTTACTTCAACAGATTGATGGACCAGATGAGAGTTTTGTTTCAGATAGAAATTCATTGATTGTTTTATCATAAATGTATTCAGTAAATTGCGAAACAGAAAAGGAAAATGAAAAAAAAAATCGCTGTTAATTGGGCTTGCTTGTTACTAATTTTGTACCGCATTTAAAGTTAAAAAAGATGTTGATCAATTTGTCAATGGTTCTTTGAATGTCCACAGTTCAAAACACGACTTCGCAGAAATTAAGTGACGCATATCTGATTTGAAACTAGTTTTATCATTTTTCTAAGTAAAATTTTCAGATGGAAGAAATTGAAAACCAAATGAACTTTTGAAGGCATATAAAGATACGGTGGCCAAAGACAAACAGCCATTACCAGTTGAAACATGGAACGACCAAGAACTTGTATTGCAATTTATCTCCTCATCGTATATTCTTTTGTTGATGTAAAAGCATTGAAGTAAGTCATTCAATTTCGCTTCTTTGTAAACTGTCAATTTTATGTTAATATTAACAACTAAAAAAAAAATTTAAAAAAAAACCAATCCTACAAAACAGAATCGACAAAAATCGCTTTTCAGACAATCATTTCTTCGAAAATCCGAAGAAATGGTCACTTTCAAGCTCTAGCATGAGCATAAAAAGTAAAGGTCGTTTCTTCGACCCAACGTTACGTCGACAGATCGACAAAATACCTGCCTGGAAAGAGCAGAAAGGTTTATCTCTTCTCGACACCACTTCGAATGGTACGTTTATTTGAAATGGAATGTCTGAGAAACGTATTAGTACCATTCGAAAAGTGGTGTCTGGGAGGTGTACGTCGAAGAAAAGTCCGTCTGAGAAGTGAACCGAGTCCAATAGAACTATGTAACTTAATCATACTAGTACTAATAAAAAATATGCAATCTTAACTTCACTGTTGCTAACAGATAAAAGTGACTTGTAATAAATTTAAATATTATACTTCCGTATGGAGAAGTATTCATTCAGCCAAGATTCAGTTAAATCGCTCTTGCACATTGAACACAAATCACTAGTTGTACATTTAAAAAAAATTAAAAAATATTTTTAAAAAAAATTAAATAATTAATAACTTTTCAAATTAACTTTCAGTTATGTTGTATCAGCTCCCAATATTTTTCGCCTCAATGTGCCAGAAACAGTTGGCGTCAGCTTGAGTGATCACGCTCAACCGATCACTGTAGAGGTCCTTCTCCAAAGTTATCCTCAAAAAATTGATATAGCGCAGCAAAGACACGTCGTAACGAGTGGTAAATTTTTTTGCAACACAACAAAAAGAAATAATTAACACAATATTGAAACCACTTATGTACAGGAACGCCTCAGATCACTACTTTGACATTTCCCGAGTCAGCTATCCCTGAAGCACAAGAAACTGACGAAGTGTTATTTGTTTATTTGGTAGTTAGAGCACCCCTAGGTAATAATATTGGTGAACCTTTTTCTAAAAAGTCTATAATATTAATGTCTTAATGCTGAACTCAAGGAAATTTCCTGACGAAAGAAGTTCTTCTGCCTGTTAGGAAATATTCAGGCTATGCACTTATACAGACAGATAAACCTTTGTACACACCGAAAGATATTGGTATACAAAACTGATGATTAATAATATAAACATTATGCTAAATATTTTGTTCAAAACTCCAGTAAAAATCCGGATATTGAATTTGAATGAAAGACTTACACCGAACGACAAACCAGTTTTGCTTGAAATTAAAGTAGGTGTCTTGCTATTACCACCAATTAATTATATTTTTGACATTGTCGTCAATTTGTTTTAGAATCCTAATGCATCTCGTGTTTTGTACGAAACGTTCGATCCAGATGATAAAGGAATTATTGAAACCAATTTCAAATTCCCTATCTTTCCAGTACATGGTATTTGGACAGCTTCCATTAAATATGGATATCAGGTTTAAAAAAATAAAGAATTTAAAAAAAAATTAATACAAACTATCAATCATTTTACCAGCTGACTGGCATAAAGACTGTGCACTTTGAGCTAAAGGAATATGGTATTAAAAAATAAATTAGATGCATTAGATCATGAATTTAATATATTTTTTAATTCTTACAGAATTACCAACATTTTCTGTAAACATTGAACCACCAAAAGTTATTCTGAGTAACCAGAAACGAATTGACACAAAGATAACTGCAACGTATGATCAATAAGTTATTTTCATTTTTTTTAATGTTTAATGTTTTTTAATGATGTGGCAGGTATGTGTACGGAAAGCCTGTTACTGGATTGCTAAATATCAAATTCGGTATAAAAACATTTGCAGGAGTAGTTATTGAAATTGGATCAGTATATCTGCAGCCTGTAATTATGCACAAGACATCTTTAGAAATTAATTGGTAAAATTTTCACTGTCTCGATTTTGTTTTTCAGTTAAGAGAGGGCAAGACATGGGTATCAATTGATGTTCAAAGAGACATCAAACAAAAGAACATTGCATGGTTTCCCGAAGTGGATGGTTCCAATTTATTAATCGAAGCAGAAGTTATCGAAAAAGCTACTGGAAACCGTGAAACTGCCATCGACCATTCAACTATATTTTCACATTCTCCATACGTCGTTACTTTTCCAAGAAGTAGTTTAGACTTTAAGCCCGGCGTTCCATACCAAGTGCAGGTAAATGAACAAATCCAAAATTCCATCCAAACAATACAAAGTGTGACTTATCAATATAGGTTGACGTAAAACTCACTAATGGAAAAGCAGCATCCAAAGTCCGCGTCCGAATAATAGAAACGGTGTCAAAAAGCGGGGGTCAAGTAATTCGGAATCTTCCTAAGCCATTATCATCTTTAACTAATGAGTTAGGCCGTGTTATGTTCGAATTGGGTACTGGCATTGAAGATCAAGAACTGGAAATCACCGTGTCTACTGAAGACGATGGCTTGAGCATCGAAAATCAAGCTACAAATGTTTTAAATGTATTTAAATTTCAATCACCTGATGCCCGCAGTTACATTTGGATAGCAGCTCCACCAGATGAAATGATTTTCACGGTACTTAAATTGCGAATCTGATCTAATTGTTGTGGATAATAAGTAACGATGAATTTATGTTTAGGTGGGACGGACATTCCAAACACAAGTGACTGTATTTCCTGCAGAAGGAGATATCAAACTACATTACATGGTGCGCTCACAACTAATTGTTTTACCACTTGTTAATAACAAAAACCTGTTTCGTCTAGGTGGTAAGCCGTGGAATGCTTTTGGTGCAAGGCGAATCAGCAACCGAAAGAAATGTTGTTGTTCACCCTATCCAATTTACGGTAACTGCTGACATGTCTCCAACTGCACGACTTGTTGTGTACATAATCAAAAACAACCAAATTATTGCTGATTCGATGAAAATTGAAGTGAACAGAGCATGCAAATACAACGATGGAGATGATGTAGAATATCTTTTTTACCTAGTTTACTT
>JAQIXU010002498.1:0-11818 GCA_034701245.1 Strigamia transsilvanica
TTATACAGCATTTTGCTTTACAGCCAACTTTTCCGGAACCTATCTAGGCCGTAAAGCAAGGGTTGAGTGTATTCAAAATGTGTTTTTCGACTTTACTGCCATTTGAATACCCCTACGGCTTATTGTAATCATGTATGGAAATTTACATACTGACATACACAGGGTTAAGTCTGTTCCATTCAGAAATCCGTTCCTTCGTTTTCCTGATAACCGGTATGCATTCCGGAGGAAAATCTGACCAGTTCTACATACTCAGGGCAAAAAGATTATTAGGTCTAGATTAGGTGTTGTCAACTTGGGACCATTTTTGTTATACCGTTTGACGGCTTTGAATAATGGCTTCAATCCTCTGCGCCTCAGTCTGAACAAATTATTATAAAATGAAATTAGTCAGTGCACACACAAAAATCTATACTGTCAATCCAAGCTGGCACTTACAAAATTTTCGCGTTTGACTTCCTCATCAATCATTCTTAATTAATTTATAAACATTAAAATACTGTTTAAAAACCGTTATGCACTTATACTGCGTGTTTGTACACAAGATAACGCTGAATTTTAACTAGTACTACGTCATTTTAAATGCGAAATTTTGTAAACAAAAAAAAATTATTTACACAGCAACCATTTTGGAGTAAAGAACGCTATTTCCATGGAAACGGCTTTTTTTATTATGGTAATAGGTGGCGCTAGAACGCAGGCCATTCCGAGGAAATAAACTTAGCCATGTATATTATAAGTTTGATAAAATAAAATTGAGAAGGAACAGCACAACTTCGAAATTTATTGTCTTGAACTGAATCTAGACTTCCGGAACTAGGATTTTAATTTGAAAAAGCTTCAGTCCCGGAACTGTGAATTTAAATTTAAAAAAAAAAATAGAAAAGTGAAATCGGATCAGCAGAATAATCATCTTGCCGTGGTTCTGGGTAACTTTTTTTACCGCAATTGGCGCGTGGCGGGGATCTCCGTGTGGCATCAGAGCACAACAACCCGCCTTCCCTTCCCACCAAATGCTGCAGCAAATGCAGCGTGAAAGACCAAAGACATGTGACAAGCCGAACTGTGGAACTTCATTTAAGGGTCAGAAATTTGCAAAAGTAATGACCCTTGAAATTGGCAACAAAAAAAAAGGCTTTTAATTTACCAAAACAGAAGCAACGTGTTTGTTCTAGGCTTAATGTCTCTCTGCGCAGTTTGGTTGAAAGTTTGACACATGATAACCCAATTTTAATTTTCTAAAAGTGTTAAAATTTGGATCCTCCAAAGTTTATACAGGAGTTTATATAGGAAATATCATGTGATACAAATTAGGGGTTAATCTAGGTGCTCCTGATTGCTCATGAGTGATCACATGACCACAGCTGATTTGCATATCATCCTCTTCTTGGAAACCAAGTCAAGAAAGAGGGGAGACATTCTTAATAAAGGGATTAAGAAAGGGGGGAATATGAAAGCGATACACATTCCAATCAATATAAACACAAGGTTTTTTTAATCGACATACATATTTATTCTTAATAAATAAATGATACAAAATTACTGATTAATAATTTCAACTCTTGTTGAGACCTCTAGGGTCACAACACTCTTCTTGAGACCTCTAGGGTCACAACACTCTTCTTGAGACCTCTAGGGTCACAACACTCTTCTTGGAAACCGAGTCAAGAAAGAGAGGCGACATTCTTAATGAGGGGATTAAAAAAGGGGGGGGGGGGTGTGAAAGTGATACACATTCCAATTACTATATAAAGTATAAACATTTTTAGTTCAATGAAAAAAAAATTGAAAATTATTATGTACACGAATACGATTCCGCATCATAAAAACGCGGCAAAAACAGCGCCGTCAAAACAACGCGGCGCCAAAACAAAAAAAAAATAATAATTTGCACCATCAAAAAACCTCACCTAACCTAACCTAATCTAAACTAACCCCACCAAACCACCCCACCCAAAAAACAGAGCCGAAAAGTAAAAAATATTTACTTTTGATGGCGCGCCATTTTGACGGCGCGCTGTTTTTCCGCGCTATTTTGACGCGCGCCATTTTGACAGCGCTGTATTGACGTGCTACCCACGAATACACCTTTAACTTTGAATCATTTCCTGGGTATTGGCACTGTTCACTCACTCACTGTATTGTGTTGGAATTTTAAATAAATAAATTAATCAAATTGTGAAATTTTTTTCATTTCACTAGCCTGGCCGTGTGGCCCGACCCATCCGGATTTCCCGGTAGGAAATTTGTTCCCAGTCCAGCCCTGAACAGAAGATGCGACAAGAATTCACAGCGACAACCAAGGCGCTCAAATGTTAGTCAAGAACCCCATCTTTCACAACCGAACAAAACACATCGACATTCGCCACCATTTCATTCGCGAGACACATGAGCGAAACGATATCGGAATATTTTTTTAAACTACCGACAAGATGGTAGCCGATGTTTTGACAAAAGGCCTTTTCAGACCAAAGCATCTAGAATTTACGGACAAACTCAGAGTGAAAGAAGTGAAATAGACTTTTCAAAATGCACAGCTTTAAAGGAAATAGCAATCAGGGGAAGTGTTATTTTTGATTGACTAGTTTCCGACGCATTCCGGTTGGCGGCGCACGAAGCGCTAAACGAACAAACATTCCAAAAGGATTAAGAATGCACCAATCGGGTGCCTAATTTGCATTACCATATAACTACTTTTTGTAATAAATCACACTTGTTAAGTTTTCAACTGCAACAACACATGGAAAACCTGGCAGCTCGATATGCATTAGCGATGGGACGGACAATGGCAATAACAAACCAGCAAACCGTGACCACATAATGACTAAAGACTCAAGTCTGGCCAATAAATTAACATCAGAGAATGCTAGTAACTTTGTTGTTGGTTTTCAGTTCCTGCTATCTAATTGGTAGTACCATGATATTGATTATGAAATGATAGCAAATCGTTTAAAATTCTCAAGTATTTTTATTACAGTTTTGACATATCAAGTCAATGACATGTGGGATTCGGGACGAGGCTATTAAAATGTGGTGACCCCAAAGTCACCTGGGTGTTTTGGGAAATAGTTTCCACAGCAGAGGCTAAAAATAGATGCTAAAGGAAATGTAACCAAAGGAAGTTAGGATGTTAATAGCACTTAGAAAAGGGAGTTGCCATGGAGACTAATGGGATTGGAGAAAACCTATGTTTTAAGTGCACATTAACAGCATGTACAACAATGAAGTCTAAGAACAGGATATGTGATGTCAGGACAGGATGCATGACATCACAGGAAATGACACTTGCATCTTATGTGAAGTAGAGAAATAAAATCAGTCAATGCCAAACCTTGAACCATGTAACATCACAACCAGTCACTTCAACCAACAACCCAGAGAAAAGGAAGAATTGACCTGTGAGACCAATGGATTCAAGCCATAGATTCATTAATCTTATCCGGAGATGCCCAGGACTAGATTAGATTTGCCTGTCACGGATTGACGCGGATCAAAGAAGGAGACCAGAACTGGAAAGCGAAGGCAACGCGTGACTACGGATCTGGCGAGGGAAACAGAAGAGAAGAAGTTGCCAAACCCCGAATATTTTCGGATAGCTGACCGTTAGCTTTCGGGTTATTTCTATATCATTTCATTTGGGTTTTTGTGATTATCCAGAAAGTCGAGTAGCACCGACGACTACGAGGAAAACACGAATCCAGTGCCATTTTGAGTAGCTTTATTTGTGAGCTTAAGATTACTCAGAAAGTGAAGATTAATCATCGCAACTACGAGGAAATCGGGCTCAATAATAATTGGTATTATTTGGAGATTGAAGTCACTAGCCAGAAAGGAATCTGAACGTCACCGATTACGGCAGAATTAGTGAAGAAAAGGAATTGCTATTATTCGGAAAGCAAGACGCAAGACTGGCGACTACGAAGAAAGCAAGTACAACAACGTTATTTGACTTAGGGAATAAGTTAAATCTATTTTGTATATTTGTTTTATTATATTTATTTGTGACTCGATTATCCCGAAAGCGGTTCAAACCCGTTATTACGGCGAAAGGAAACCATTTGTATTTAATTTAATTAGCTATTTCGTACCGGCGGTACGAAATCCAGAGATCCAGTTGAATAAGCGAGCGATTTCAACACAATTAGTTATTTTATATTATTTACATATGGTTTGTATAGTCAAAATACGATGTTATTATTTAAGCTGTTTTAAGAAGTAGTTTTAATTACAATTCTCGGGCCGAGAATTGTCCAATTGTCTTATTGTGATATATTTTTAAAGGGGTTTATTCAAAGCTTAGCAATAAATCCGAATGTCTATTTTAGTGAGAATTAGTTTATTATTTATTTAATTTTGTAATATAAGACGTGTCATCGCAACCACTTGCACTGGGAATCTGTGCATGGATTCCAGGAACGCAACAAAAGTTATCATCAAGAACTCAGTCAGACAGGATTAAGAATTTTGAGTTTGATTAAGAATTTTGGAGAAGCTCCAACATATGGTAAGCAGAAGGCTAATTATGCTCGCAGTAACACAGAAAACGCAGCAGCCATTGAGGATAAAGTTTCCATTTGTGAGAATATTGTTTGTGATTTTGGGAAAACTCCAATATATAGTGAGCAAAAGCTTAATGCTCGCAGTACAACTGGAAATAGGGCAGCTATTGAAGGTAGTTTCCATTTTGGATAATTTTATGGATTTTGGTGAAACTCCAACACAGGGTGAACAAAAGTTTCATGCTCGCAGTACTACAGAAAACGAGCAACCACCAGCGGTTACTTAAGCAAGTTCATAACTTCCTATCATCATTTATTTATATTATTGTTTTTGCACCTTATATCATCATAATGGAACAAAAAGAGGACCTAATCGTTTGGGGCTACCAGTCTGACATGGATGAATGGTCGGATGAAGTGCTGCGACCAGGATTAGCGTGTTGGTGTCCATTTTGTGTGGGCGCACCTATTGTTACGCCCATGCCTCTTGTAACGCCAGTACCAACAATGACGACTACATGTTCAACGACGGCTGCGTCGGCACCGGCTGTGCCGCTTGTGCATCTGGCATATTCCATTCAGGATCCGACTGTTCAGTTGTTGGAATTGGAAGCTCGTCTAATGACAGCCATCCGGACTCAACATGCTGACACCATCCGATGTCTGACGGAGGCGCTTAAAGACGTCAGGACCCTTGTTCGACCCTTAAAGGCAGTCGCTCCATTAGCTACTGCACCTGTGACACCTCATGTCAGTCACAGAAGGAAATTGATGGTTCCTATACTTCATCTGAAAGACATTTCACGCAGTTTATGGTGAGCTCACCGTGCATAACGGCAGCGTCAGTAATTCCCACTGCTTGATCCTGAACTGCCTGAGACTGAACTGTCTGTGACTGATGCTGTGAAGAAGACCAAGACCAAGAAGAAGAAGAAGAGTAAGATGAGCCTGCCTGATCCTGAACTGGTTGATTCTGAACTGCCCGATCTGGAACTGCCTGAGACTGATGCTGTAAAGAAGACCAAGAAGAAGAAGAGGAGCCTGTCTGATCCTAAAGTCGAAGCTGCGCCTGCTTCCAAATTGAAACGAATTCATCGCAAAAATTTACCAAAAAACAGGCCAGCGGTAGTGAACAAGAAACAACCCTGCCAGCATTGTGGTTTTAGTTACGTAAAACTAATTCAACATTATGAGAGCTGCCATAAAGAGTTCACCCGTACACAGATATTAAAGATAGTACGTGATGCACGCGAGGCAAGAAAGAAACTCAAAAAGCGAGTTTACAAATCACGCACTTGCCCCAGATGCCTTACTTGGACCGGCGTACGGCTGGACATTCATTTGTTAAGGAAACATCCAGAAATGGACCGGAAAGCATTCATGGAAAAGGCTGAGGAAACATACCAAAGAAAGAACAAGGTTAAATCGCCGCCGTCGTCATCGTCAGACGAGAGTGATATTGACCCAGACAGTAGGCTCATCTATACCGACTCGGACGAAGATTCCGATGCTTTGACAGCACCGCAGGTCCAGGAAAAGCAAAAGTTTACACCAGCTCTGGTAAGATACTGGAATTCAGTTTCAGAGGAGTGCATCATCGAGTTGAAAAGAGAGCTGGCACCAAAGGTGACGGAGCTAATTGTTAAAGAGCTCTTGGGCAACTTACCTGAGCATTCATTGAATGCACAACTGAGAAGGTTGGAGTATAAACAGATGTACGACAACCTGCACAAGCGACTCAAGAAACCCAACTGGGATTTGTGAGAACACTATAAGTTTGTGTTTGAAGAAAATGGCATTTGACAAATTCATCACTTTCAATTGAAACACAAAATTATACCAACAGAAAGGCAAAAACCTATTACTGGTACTTCGCCAATTCAACCAGAATCATCAGAAGGTGAGATTGCAAGCAGCAAACAGCAAACGGACCAGACAATGATTTATCTGACCACCATGCAAGAAGCAGTGATGCATTGGAAAGTGAAACACATTATCAGACTGCACGTGTTAATAATTCAAACAGTCAAAATTCTCGTCCACAAAGTTTAAGGTTATCAGATTACAGTTATGTAAGTTCTTTAAAAAGTAATATACTTGACATTTATTTATGACTTTCATTCAATTTTTAGACGAGTGCTAACAGGCAGCGACAAAATAGTTCATCAAGTTCCCAAACACCAGAGACGGGGAATGAAATAGCAGGAGCCATGTTGCAACTATCATGGCAAATCCAGCGGCGAAACAAGCGTCCACCAACAACGATGACTTGCCAGAGGAAGATGTCAATGTCGTTTGCTTTCCGTGCTTAGAGCCTCGCCAATGGCTTACTAATTTTGTGGTTGAGGATTTTGCTATTGCAACCATCAACGAGTTAGAAATGAATTTTTAATCCATCCTTTTTGTCCCGCATTATGTTTCTCAATGGCTGATATCCAGAGAAAACAAGCGCTCCGCTATAAAATTTTTCCAATGTCATCAAGCTTTAAATAATGACATTCTTTTGGTTCTGCTTGGAACTGTGAATACGACAACGCACAAATCTGCAGAACATAACTCAACAAGATACTGGCAAAATCGCAGCAGTTATCAAAAAAAATGTTCTTAGTTTAGGCATGTATGATGTGGAAAATATTGTACAGGAAAAAATTCATTCTGCAATAGCAGAAATATTATTTGAATCCAACAGAGAAATTACAATTTGCGTGATTGGTAATACGTGTAAACCTTTTGATGGAATAACGGCTGATGTGTTGGGAATTGTTGCTACTTGAAAACATTTGCTGTGTTTAATTTGCCTTCAATGGTACCATGAAGAATGTATGGAATATAAATATGATTAGTGTTGCATACACAACTCTTTGTTAGTAGCATAGTATTTTTATGGCTCGCTCTTTTGTACCATTCTTATCAATTAACAATGTATCGTTGCCAAGCATTTCCTTGGCAACCTCTTAATTGTATAATAAATTAATCCTCAGTCTTGACTCAAAATCTGAATGTGATCGACCTCCTTATTTCCATTCTCATAAGTTACAAATCTACAAGAACAATCTTGAATCAACATGCACATATGCCTACCTGCATCCAATGTTGACTTAGATTAAATCCAACACCAAAGGATTTAACAATTAGGCTGAAGATTACTTTACTTGTAATAATTGTAAAAAAAAAAAAAAGAAGAAGAGGATTGAGGAAGTAAAAAAAAAAGTAAAAAGTAAAGAGAAAAAAGTAAAGGAGAAAACATAAAATAAAATACAAAAACTGAAAAATAAAAATAAAAACCACCTATAAAAACCAAACTGACATCATTAAAAAAACGAAACTAATCGGCCGACGTCCAACGGCCTTTTAGTTTTGGGGTTGAAACCGACGGACGTCTAACTGATGACGGCATATTAGTCCAAGTTTAACGACGTCTACGGCCGATTAGTCGACCCCTGGAAAACCTGGCAGCTCGATTTGTATTAGCGATGGGAAGGACAATGGCAATAACAAACCAGCAAACCGTGACCCCATGGTGACTAAAGACTCAAGTCTGGCCAGTAAATTAACATTAGAGAATGCTAGTAACTTTGTTGAGCTTGATATGTCAATGACAAGTGGGATTCGGGGCAAGAACTCAGTCAGACAGGATTAAGAATTTTGAGAGTTTAATTAAGACTTTTGGAGAAGCTCCAACGTATGGTAAGCAGAAGCCTAATATAATGCTCGCAGTAATTACACAGAAAACGCAGCAGTCATTGAGGATAAAGTTTCCATTTGTGAGAGTATTGTTTGTGATTTTGGGAAAACTCCGCAGTACTACTGAAAACAGGACAGCTATTGAGGGTAAAGTTTCCATTTTTGATAATTTTAGGGATTTTGGTAATTCTGAGGAAACTCCAGTAAGTGGTAAATAATAGTCATCGTGAATGCCACATACATGTAGGAATATGGTCTTACAATACGAATAACATGTACAAAATGTAAATGCCACATTCATATAGGGAATGCGGTCTTACAACACAAATAAAATGTAAACGCCACATTCATACGAGGAATGCGGTCTGACAATACAAATAAAATATAAATGCCACATTTATGTGGGGGAAATGTGGTCTTACAATACAACTATAAGACTTAAGAAAAATTTGCACATGACCAGAGCTCTCTTCTGGTTCCACTGAGACAAATTATGTGCTCAGTTTATCCAGGGGTGACCACGTGGAGGTAGAGAGTTGGATTTTACACCCCCTAAGAAAATCATCAATGAATAAACATGTTGCAGCTCAGGATAAGTAACTCTAGAGAATTAAACAAATAAAAACATGAAAAATCAAATCAGTCATCAAATAAAAATCGCTTTTAAAAGTGTGACAACTTTCAATCTCAATATGAAACATTTACTGAAATAGTTTAAATTATTTTGACTTACAAACCACGCACATAATGTTCCTAAACCCAATATTAAATTCACCAGTTTGTGAATTTATCATACATGAGACCCGGAATGGTTTTTGGTATTGCCGGGATGATATTGATGAAATTTCGTCTACCAAACGCCACCTCAAGCAATAATTCCAACTTCATACAGAAAAAAGGACCGACCCTAAAGATAAAAAACAAGATAACTGAATAATGAGAATAAAATTTAAATTTATAAAGTACCCGACCGTTACTACCACGAACGAGCGAGTTTCCATTGTCTCATGCGGCGTTGACTCGCCTTGGGAATAAGTACGGAGACCACAGTTGGAAACACACCGTTATGTTTCTGGAGGGTGAACAAATCTTCGATGTTTTTATTTTTAGTGCAATGAGTTTTATATAAGAAAATACGAAAATGAGTTTTAAATTAGAAATAAAGAGAAACGAAAAACATCTCGTAATGAAATTCGGGAATGAAAAAGATAATCCGATAAGTGTTAATTCCTCGGATTAATCTTTTAGTGCACAATTCCTATGAGCTTTAGATAAAAAATGCAGTGAAACGAAAAACATCTCGTAATAAAATTCGGATTAATCCCGCACGAAATGTACGGTGATCTAGAGGAATCTATCAAACTCTAAACAAATTGGAACGAAAGTCCAAAAAAATTAAAAGCAAATTGGAACGAAAATCCAAAAAGAATTAAAATCAAATTGGAACGAAAATCCAAAAAGAATTAAAATCAAATTGGAATGCAAATCCAAATAAATTAAAAACTGGAACGCAAATCAAAAAAAAATTAAAAAAAAATCGAACAAAAATTTGAAAAACTTCAACAATTTTATTTATAAAGTATGCCTTTTTTGACACTGACCTGCCAGTTTCCAGTGCATGAAAAACCTCTGAATCACGTTTCGATGTCGAATACAGATTCTGAATTAACAATTCCATAACAATTCGATTCGAAAAGAATTTTAGGTACAAAACATGGCGTCAAACATTAAGCCTATTCTATAAATAAAATTCATTATTAACTCGATGTAAAAAGTATAAAAAAAATTGACATACCACTACACGTTATTAACTCCAGAATGTTCCAAACGAAAATCGTTCTATTCAACACGAACGAGTATTTGAACCAGTTTTATTTGTCAATATAAACGGTCGTACTAAGACATTCGATATAAAACATCTACCAAATGATATCCAACAGTTCTACGTTCGTGTGTAATATTTATTACATTTTATCATATTCTTGATAAAGAATAGCTGCACACGATGTTTTCGCGTGCGGATTGTTGCCACGCTCGCAAGAATACGAGCGCGCAATGCGAGCTAACGTGGCGAAAAGAAAACTGATTATTGCCAGAGTTCTATTTTGAAAAGCAGACGAGGCGTATCGATTCTCTCCCCTCCTTTTGCAAAGGAATCTTTACCATCTTAGCGGTTCGCAAGAACCCGTTGTCCCAGTAACGAGTGCAAAAACATAGAATGTGTTCGAAAGACTCTGGGTAAATTCAAACGTTTATATTAAAAAAAAAAAACAAAAAAAAAATAATAGTTAATAATTTTAGAAATGACTGCTGCTCTAAAAAGCGAGGATGTGTGAGCAATATGCCGACCAAGTGGCAATTGTCTGTAAAAGTTCCAGATTACAAGCCTTGTCAACTGTGTGTACAGGTTAAGGATTCCGCTGTAGAAGTGAAGGGAGAGAAGAGTGTTGAATGCACAGATGCTTCGGACAACAGCAGCCGAACAATTTCGGAGGCGTTTAGCGAAAAATATTGTATGCCGTCGGACGTTGATCCGAAGACTGTGAATTGGGAGTTCACTAAGGACTGTAAACTTTTGGTTACCGCCTGCAAGAAACCTATTCAGCCTTGCGGTATTCCGTGTGCGAATCCGTGTCCGAATCCCTGCGCAAATCCCTGCAAGTAAAAGAAACCCGGGCTATGAACTTTCAATCAAGTCTTGCTTATTTTGAATTATAAGAACTCCCATTTTTAAATTCAAATAAAAATGGCCCCAATTCTAAACTTGGTTGCTTTTTTTTTTTGTTTTTTTTTTAAGAAAAGTATTATTCAGAGTTTGGTTATTACATTTTAGCAACTAGGATGGAGACGTTTAAGTGTGCAGTGATTATTTCAAGTCATTTTGGATTATGCGAACTTCCCATTAAATTCAAATAAAAAATGTTTCCAATTCGAAACTAACAAAGATGGCGACAAGGCAAAGCAAAGGTCTTTTACTGAGGAAGTCACACTTATTTCGTGTAAACTTACCGAGCTGGTAATTTGGACAAAGTAAAATAAGAATTTAAATCCTCATTTGTTTTAACGTTATTCTTTTTCATTTTTAAAATTTTTTTGAATAAACGAAATTAAATAGTAAGATAAAATTCAATAATAAAAAATAAAACTTTTTCCAAGTCCTTAATGACAGACGAGAACTCAATTTGACAAATTATTCTTAATAAATTTTCAAAACAAATTTTTAAATTATTAGTTAAATAACATCAACGTAGAAATACACCCGGGATTAAATATTAATTGGATATATTATTTTTGGTTAAAAGAATTGTTTGTATCGTCTTCCGACACTTCTGATAACTACGACTAGATAAATGATCTTGGTTTTTACAATAAATTTTTTCCAGTTTGTTTTACTTTGAATTTAATTTTAATTTTAATTACACATTCGAAGTTGAGTTCAGACTGGCGGCAGAAATCGGCATCCAATTCGGGAGGTGCAGTCCTCGGAATTTTTCCAAAACCGACGTGTTGTTGTTGCAGTAATCGGTGTAGTAAATGACTTGGCCCCCCGCCAAATAGGCTGCCCAGAAGCCAAAAGTGCCCTGCGTGATGACGGTGTGGTTGCAATGAGCCAGAATGGCCATGGTGGTGCAAGG
>JAQIXU010002499.1:0-11815 GCA_034701245.1 Strigamia transsilvanica
AGCGAGTCATTTTTTAAAAATTTTTATCGCTCGTTATGCGAATTACTTGTTGTGCGAGGTGCTCGTTATGCGAGGTTTCACTGTAATTGTTCCAGGAAAACACCACGTGATTTTAATACCTGCGTCGTTTGGAACTAACCACTAGAATGCGAGCATATCACAGCGCTTTAAACTTCCATGCTTTTCCCACGACAGATAGCATGTCGAGTTTTCCTCGTGCACAGCAAGCAGGATAATGACCACTTTAAGGGGCCACGAACCCTTTAAGTATTATTTTCAAACTGCTTAAGCACGTGTGAATTATGTAGATAGTGCGTATGATTGCCTATGTCATTTTACATCAGTCATAGGGCTTAGTTTAAGCCGCGTACACCATGTTTAATCATAGACCGGGTGGATGAAACGAGCACCTGGGACTTGCAACGGATGATGCATCACCAGCAAGAAAATAATCGCTTATTTGGATTGTGCTATATGCGGCAAAACTGTGAATGTTTTGCTACGACATTGATAATACAAAACTCGATAAAAATGATGGAAAAATGCAATAGCGAATTGGGAATTGGGAATTGGGAAGGAGGAAAGTATTGGGAGTCAATTTATTGGGTAGGAGTTGTCGATAGTGCATCGATCAAGAATAAATTTCGCCGGTCTCGTCAATTTTTTTGAACCGATTGCGCTCTAATTTGATCAAATGTATGCAGCTGGCAGTTTGCATTTTGCTAGACGTTACGGAATGCTGGCATCGACCCGTTGCCCGCTTCTGTTGGTGGTGGTGCTTCTTTGCTTGCACCTGTGACTCGGGTAACGACAAAACCTTTTCAGCTCGCAGCGTTCGCTGTGCGCGCATTGCGTGCCATCTTTGTTTTCTAGCCAGGGGCCGCGTCCCATCGTTGAAATTAATTCCATTAGCAGAAATGCCATAATTCATTCATTAATTGTAATCGCCTCGTTGTGTAATTAGTGATAAATCCCAAAACCCATTAATAGCTTTGGAAATAAATAAAAAGATGACAAAACGAACGCTCAATTGATTTGTTTGCTTCTCTGCACTACTTGTTGTGTTTTTTAAAGGCGAGTGGTGTTGGTGTGTGGTGATAAATAAGCTGCTTGTGCAGCGTTTTGGCAATTGATAAAATGGATGCTTTTATCCTTTTTTTTTTTTGTTTTGTTAAAATTTTTTTTTTTTTTTTTATTTTGAAAATCGATTTGTAAAAATTGGATTTTTTTTTTCTGCTTCTTGAAGGTTTAATGCAGGATGGGTGTTATGCAAATAGGTGATAACTAGGTTACATTTGTGGCATGTTGGTGTAAACAGGGCTGGATTTACGTATAAGCAGAATAAGCAGTTGCTTCGGGGGCCCCGGAAAAAAATTCCACTTTTTGCTTCAACAATATAATCGATTAATTTTCTACCGGACATGCATGGACATGCAAAAACAAGAAAAATTGTTAATGAAGTTTGTTTTTTATGAATGGCAATGCCACTATTCGGTTTTTAAGTGAAAATTCCTAAAGCTGTGATTTTCACTTTGAAGGGCATGCCGCAGATTGCTGGGTATTACGGCATTATTAAAATAAATCAAATGTAGTTTGGACATGTCGTTTTTCAAAGAACCTTAACTGAGACGATAAAACAACAGCAGAAACTGCTTTCAGACGATATAATAAGCTCTGCAGCAGGCCTACAGAGGAACATCATATAAAGGCCACTTAGATTCTTCGCACCAATTATCCACAAAAGGCTACAGGATAGCTGTGAGCGAGGAAAAAAAATTGCGTTTATCTAGCAAGAAACGAGAAAATTAAATCAAACATTACGAATGTTTTTGTAGAACATGCAAATTTTCACACAAGACCCATATGGTTGAAAAATACATTGCAATGTAACCACTTTTCACGTCTAATTTTTGCAAACACTCGAATATTTAAAAGAAATATAACCACCTACCTAAACTAAACAAATGATGCTCTACAACTTTCCAATTTGGAAGTTTTTGTCTATGAGACAAAAACGCGAACACTAGTATTTCGTTGTTGTCGCTGATAACCGTTTTGTTGAAGTTTGTGACGTCATTTCTGGCTTTTGACATTGGCGACAACGGTGATAACCAGGAAAACGGTTATCAGGGCTGAACATTGAATGCAGCTAGTGTTTTGGAGATAGCATATGGATCGCATTGTTGCAATCGCCTGACGTAAGTTTTGTTGCTATTATTGAAAAGGACACCCCACACTTCATACTCAAATGTATCATCAGAATTTTGATGACATTATGCGTTTTGGAATTATCTAGCTGGAAAGTAATTAAGTAAACACCCTGCATACAATATATGTTTTGAACCATATGGGAATCCCTAGCTTCAGTTTCGTATTGGTGTTTGCGGTATTCTAACGCTATCCATTAGCAATTACAATGCTGCTCGAAGTTGATAGGCAATGAAGCAGTCGCATCTCTTCGTTCCACTAGGTGAGTACTGTTGTGTGGGTTGATTGACATTTATTTCTCGGATACCGGAAATGTGAACGGCCGTTTGCACCGTGTGCCAATTCCCTTTGCTTTGCTAGACATGACGTAGCAAAAAGTTTGTTCTCTGGGGTTAGAAATGAAATGATAAAAATTTCACATGGCAAAAGAAAAGTAAAGAATAGACCAAGTGGGAATTTTCATTCCGACGTGTGCAGCCCATACACATTTTGAGGTTTTCAATTTGAAAATGGAGAGAGAGAGAGCCAGAGAGAGTGAGAGACAGAAGAGAAAGACTATTTTCTTTTTCCTTTTCTTCGTTGCCTTTTTTTCTTCACTTATATCCTACGTGGCCCACATAAAAAAACAGGGCAAAAGAAGTTCCGTCAAAGGATGAAATGAACGAATAAAGTTCTTTATTCTGTTCACCTTTCGCTTTGATGATGATGATCGAGACTGATACGAGCTTAAATTAAGCAGCAAGAGTGAAAGCTGATTTATACTTTTGGATTTAGGACACCATAGTGAGATCGTTGGCTTTTAATAGCTTAATATTTCAAGGTGTATCTCTTCGGCGAGGTGTGGTGTAGTGTAGAAGAGCACATGACCGAAGCAGAGAGCCATTAGGAGGCATCTTTGTTGGTCTTGTGGACAAAAGATATTTGCTTTGGCTATTAACTGCGAGGCAGGAGCGGGCTAGATTAGATTATCGCACGTTTGGCTTTTGTGGTATGTACCGTGTTGCGCTTTTAACTGCGGAATTTAACTGCGAGTATGCTGAAAGCAAAAAGCCGCTTGGAACGAAATTTTTTTTTAAACAATTGTTTCTTTTGGATTCTTAGGTTTGGATGTTGTTGTAGTGAATCTGAAGCACATTTATTGCTTTAAAGTTTAAATAGAGTCTAATGCTGTTATTGCAGATTGTGTTTGTAGTGAAAGCATGGAAAGTCAATTTTAGCATAAAAACCTACTTGGTTAAAATGTTTTGCTTTACAGAGAAAACCCACTTATAACAGAAATCTGGTTGTGGAAAAAGTACTCTTGTGACAAAAAAGAACAATAGGTACATTCCAAAAGTCTTGCGTCACGTGACAATTTGTTGCAAGAAACGGTCACCGTTTCTTGCAACAAATTGTCACGTGACTTCCGCAGAGTGTCGCGTTAGCTGATTAAAACTTCCTAAATCTGACACAGGGAACTTTCCACGTGTTCAGAGCAATGCACGTGTTTCCATTTACAGTCATTTTTTTTTATTCCTTTGAAGCAGCAACTTTCTGGAATTTGCGCCACTTGGTTTTTCTTTTCTTGAGCGAAATAAAAACATTATATCTGTTGTTGAACGCATCTGTGAAATCCTTCCACTGCATGGTCATAACACGATTTTGGATTAGGAACATTCCTAAGCAACTGCTAACACTGGCTTACACTACACTTACCAATACAACACCCAAAACGAGTTTTAGACTTTTGGAACGCACCTAGTCATTTCCAAGCAAATTCAAAATGGCTGCCACGCAAGTTAGATCGAGGTCGAACTTGCAATTGAAATTGCTTGCAGGTGTTGCGACTTTTGGTGATTCACTGTCACAGGCTTGGCCTGTTATCTATGAGTAAGTGAATTGTTTTTTAGACTTGTGCATCACAAATCATGCAGACAAATAGAAGTTATCGGGGCAAAGCGACAACTTTGGTGATTCGCTTTAATCCTCGACGTATAAGGAATGAATCACAATGTTAGCAGCATGGCGAATTGCACCAACCTTGCACTTTACCCAGTGAGCAGAGTGGAGATTTGCACTTGCTCGGTATTCATCATGCGACATATCAGAAGCGCGGAAGATGTACAGTTGTAAACGACATGGACCTTCGATGCCGCCTCGCATAGATCAAGCGAGCACAGAGCGGGAAGAATGTCTCGTTAAATGCATCACCGTCTAAGCAATTTCCTAGGGGAGATTTTTCATATTTTCTCTGGTTGCTCGAGAATTGTGATGTCATGCTCTATGGCCACAAATCTTGTACCGCGATGGTAGTAAATTTTGAAAATAAAAATTAACGACTTAAAGTCACTCTCAGTTCTGTGTCCTGTCCAACATTTGGTAAAAGGATTTCAAATGTTTTCTTTTAAGAGTGTCTTTTTTTTTCTCCTTCTTGGCTTGGTCAGTCGGATGTACAAGGAATGACTTTGTTGTTAAGCCCATTGCTTGCCTAATGCCTTGTTGACCTGGGATTAAGTTCCCACAGCTGTACCACAAATGGTTTTGAGAAGTAAAGGAAAGGAGGTAGTAGTTGCATCTTTTTTTTCACCGGATAAGAAAAGTCATTACGACTTATTCATCTATAGTTAAATACTAAAAGTTGTTGGAATCATTGGTATTTAGTTGGTATTGGTTATGTGGTATTAGAGGGTTAGTGAGAATTTGGCTCTAAGCTACAAAGCGACCAAGTGACATTCTTTGACATATAGTTTTGGATTGTTAATACAATTTTGAAATATGTCACTTGGTAGCTTTGTAGCTTGAAGCCAAGTTTTCACTAAATCTTGTTCATATAGAGGTTTGGTGAAACTTGACTTCAATGTCACTTCCTAAGCTAGCAAGAAATGTTGAGTCAATGTTGGTTTTTAATTGGTTGTATATGTTGGACTAATAATAAAATGTTATTTGCAATAACGGCTCAATATTAACTACAATTTTGGAATAATTTAAGGCAGTGCTTCTGAAATAGGTGGTCTGTGAACCGATATCAACATTTCAAATACAATATAATGTAATATTGAACCAATTAAACACCAACAATGGTTACCAAGGCTGGAAGTTTCTATTTCTATTCTTTCGATTCTTTGTCTTTTCGGATTATCATAAGTTGATGCTCGTCTTGTTTATTCTTTCTTTAAAAGGTGGTAACTGTAAGGGTAGAGCATAACCTCTGCTTGATGATCTGTCAGATCATGTTTGTTAGTTTGGTGGCAAAACAACACAGCAGAGGTGAAGATAAGGATTTTTTTCTTATAACTGTGGTCGATTTTACTTTGTAATTAATGCGTGAAACATTTATTTGCAGCATACACCTACTTCTTTGTTATGGTTATAAAAGTATAAAACCACACACTATGCATGCCACGTGACTGCCCAAAAATAGAAGGCAAGTTTCACACAAATTAGAAGTAATTGTGGATTTTATTGCTTCTAAAATTGCAAATAAGCAGATAAAACAATGAAGAAAACTTAACATTTCGTTCAGGCGGAGAATTACAGAGTATTGCAATTTGGTGCCATTTGCATTCCAGTTGAGTGACTACAGTCTGCACCTAGTATCGTGATGCTAAATTCAAACACTAAATTCCATTTTTTGCAGACACAAAAAAAGTGTGTGTGTACGTGATCAACTGAAGATTTGATTGGCGGTCCTTGGTCATGTGCTGCCATTGGTAACAAAGGAAATGGGTAGTTCAAAACGACGCCGTTGTAACTGCCGTAATGTGTTGCAAAAAAAAAAACTTTGTGCTTATGGCCCCTGCAATACCTAAATTGAGAATTTGCTGTGTTCGTGTGACAGGGATTTCTTCTATTTGATTTTACCATCAATATATTGCGCGCAAACTAAATGATCTTTCCATTTCGTGCGGTTTTCGAAGAGAAAGGTATCTGCTGCAAGCAAACACTATTGGAAAACACAAAGTGGAAATGTTTCTTACAACATTGACTGTTTCTTGTTGCCAGTGAAATTGACAAACAGTGTATATAAAAAAAACAAAAAAACAATCAATAACAATTTATAAACCACCTATACATCATCCCTATCTGTTGACAACACCTAAGACAATGTTGGTTCAATCAATTATTGCAATTTGGATCACTCGTCTTAAGGCAAGTGATTGACGAGATAAGACATTCGCGTTTCCTTCTGTGAAAGTGTGTACATTAATTTGCAACAGCGACTAATTTATTTATTTCCGACTAGTTCCACATGTCATCAACACTTCTTAATGTATAATGAGGTTTTTTTTTTCCTCCTTGGAAACGGCTTTAGTAGTACATTTTGCACACTGCGAGCTGAATACATATTCATGTGAGTAAGTTATTACTCAACTTGATGGAACGTGCAAAGGTTGAAAGACCACTTGCTACTGACTGTTATCTGGACTAAAACACCTTGTCTTTCTTTTCCCTTTTGATCTACACGTATCGAGTAGGATTGGGCACAACAGATGAGTCACTTTACTCTCTAAATATAAAGTTTACAGCCATTTTTTTTTTTACCACATATTTCGCTTTTTTTTTCGCGTATATATAATGAAAAATAAGAAAAGATCCATTCTTCATTCTCCAGAGACTGTTTGATAAGCTCTGGTACGTGACCCAATACTCTGACGACCACTTTTTCATGGGCTGCACAAAATGTTTTTATTGTCCAAGTGATGGTACATTGAAAGTGATTTTCAAACTTTAAACAACCATAGATATATTTTTTTTTCCTTCCAACACATTTTAGAAAAAGTTCCGGTTGAAAACTTTGGTTCTTGATTAATGAAAACATTCTTGGCAAAGGCTTTCGCAGTAGTTCCGCTTGCAGTGGGCTGATGTTCGGCAATGGAAATTCTAAAGGTGACATTCGATAAAGAATTAACACAACTTGAGAATTAGCACTACTTGTTAACACGAGATAGCACAAGTATTAACAAAAGTCACCGGTTAAGGCTCGTTTACAATGCTGCGTTAACACGTTCGAAATGAAGCGAACGCAACAATTTGCACGCGAAATTTCAAAGTACACTTTAAGTCTACTTTTTTGCGTTTGTTGCGCGCATTGGCCAATGAGTAGCCAGCAGAGAATGACATCACCACTTGACATCAATGCCGAGAGTTCATCCATTTTGGTTTACAGTGATATCTCGTGAAATCTCGCATAGTCTCGCGTGTTACGAGATCGGTTAACTCCACCCACTTTGCATCATTTCGAACGGAGGAAGAAATGTTTGCATGCGAATTTTCGCATGCGAACAATTCGCACGTGAAAGTTCGCAGCATTGTAAACGAGTCTTTAAAGCGTTGAAATGCAAGGCACCATCCTGAAGACGAACCTTCAAAGGCCAAAGGTCAACGTGTGATTCTTGGGTTAAATCTCATCAAGTAATTTAAAATTGTTTATCTTTTTTAAACCAGTCTAAATGTAAAATTTTACATGTTAACTACTTTAAACGATTCTGTTTATGCGCACGCATGACTGTGCTACGCACAAGTTGGATTTGTAAACACATACAATTAATGCGATTTATTTATTTATTTCGTAAGGAATAAATAAAATATGAAATTGGAAATTGCAGGAAAATCAATAGCAATATAAATTTTTCATTTCGTGTTTGTTAGCTTCGCTGTTCGACATTTCTGAAAAATCTCAACCTTTAACTTTTATTGTTGATTATGAAAAGATTCTTGGCAAATGTTTTCGCAGTCTTTGGTCCCACGGCATCGACTCCCACGCCGTAACGGTATTTAGCCGAATAATATAGATTGAGATAAAGGCGCTGTTACGGTAATGGAAATTATGAGTTTGCTACTATAAATAAAGGTTTGTGGTGATGGTGGAGATTTGGCTGAAATTGATTATTCTGCAGGGGGGGAATTTTTTGACGGCTAAATTGCAACATTTTGTTGTGCATTTTCCCATAAATTGATCTCCTTTTTTTAGCTGGCGCTGACAAAAGTGGTGGATGTCGTGTATAAATTGGATCGAATTTTTGCAGACCGTTGGACTTTTGGCGTGATTCAGCAGCAATTAGCGCACGATTTATGCACGGTCATACTCGAACGCAAGGTTATCTTTATAATCTTTTGCTCTTTTTTTCTTTTCTTTTCTATACGCCATTAATGAATAACTGAATTAATTTGTTTCAACAACAAATTTGCAAATTTTGAAACACATGTGTAAATTGCAGTTGCATTCGTAGTATTACTCATTAAAATGGATGCAATGTACTCCATATGAATAGTTTTAAAATGAAGTTGTGCATTCCATGCATATTTACACTATGTTTATAGGACAGGAGAATTGCAGTTGGTTTTTATAAGAGCTTTGGTGTGTTGTGAAGCGGGCCCTTGCGTCGCATTGGTTTAGAGCGTAATTCAACTAATCACGGTGAGCGATGCATTTTTAATATCAACACGAGTCGTTAAAATAAAAGAAAAGCGAGGTAAAATGTTTTGGCGCAATTAAAAAGGCAATTTATTAAGAGGAAATAAGGCTGGTTAGTGCAGCCAACAGTCAGGTCATTGGCAGTAAAATTTGACCAGTAAAACAACGCTGTACTTGTAGAATGGAAAGTGGAAAACACATTACAAATGTTGAGTTTAAGGACGACAGTCAACGCAATGAATAATAAAATGAGTAATAATTGTCTGTTTTTGCTGTTCTTAGTGTTTTCTAAGCAGAAACAGCAATAAAACATTAGAAAACAGTAAAAATCACAACTTGAATGATTTTTTTGAAGTGCTTTTGAAGTGGACCAAGGACTACAAACAAATGGACAAGAAACTCAATGCTGAGAGGCTATGCTATGTCTTTGAGTGGACGTACTGTTTTAATGTTGCACTGTGCTTTTGTCTCCTGTTTTTGTCGTTTGTAGAAACACCAAAAACCACATACCCGGTAAACAGAAACTTGGAATTATAAATTCCTTAAGGTTTGCATTTCTTTTTTGCAAGTCTGCAGCTAGAAGATGTAACATGGAAGTTTTAATGTTGTTTGTGGGTGGCGCTGTGTTCTGAATGGCGAAAAGGAGATTTCATCTCATTATTCTTGTCATGTTAAACATGTAGCAGTTTTTTTGTTCGGTTAATATGATAGAAGTGCGCATGACCCACAGCAAGGCAGATCTGTTGCGTGTTCACAGCATGGTCCATCTGCTACACTTTTGCTGATGTGACACGCTGCTTCTAAGGCTCTTTGGCTCACCAAAGTCGACCGTATTTGCACTACAACACCCCCTCTGACAATCTCGAAGCTATGGACCTCCTGGTGCCTTTAAATGTAATCTGGTTTCCATAGAGACCTTGCTTCATCCGCTCTTTTCATCCTTTTATTTTTTTTCTCTCTTCTCATCTTGTCTTTTTTTTTTCTTTACTGCACTCCCTCACCTCTTTTGATGCTCCGTGTGCAAAGCTTGCTAAATCAGCTTTAGGACTTAGCGGCATTGAACTTCTTTCTACGGTTGGCTAGATGGAGTTTAATCTAATCCAAGGATTATAGCCGTGATGTGCGAATGAGGTATTGGTTTGTGTTTTGATGTTGCCTGCTAAGTACTTTTGCAAGAAAAGTTTGGGATTTTTAAGGCCGGAACTAAATGAAATGGCTTAAGCTTTGTATGCAGTTTCCAATATGTGATACGACAGGTTTAATTGCTGCAATAAAATTTGTTGGAACAATAATAATGTCAATTGGAGAGATGATGCAAACCAGCTGCTCATTTTGTTGTTGAAGAGGCAATGGGAAATGCAGAAAAATCGAGTTTTTTGGTTGAATTTTAACAGTGTGTTGCTAGAAACAGAGAAAAGTATTGCTGATACAGTGGAAAACATAGCAAACTATTGCTGCAAACAGGGGGAAATAAGCAAAATATTGCTGATACAGTGGAAAGTACAGCCAAGTGTGTGAAGCAGGGGAAAAGATAGCAAGTGGGTCGCTTTGACATACTGTTGCATCAATCTGGCACGTTGAAAGCCAAGTGCGACAAGCGGAATACCTGTTTGCAGCAAAATATCACTAGCTGAATTCGCTTTATCTAATTTAAACCGGTCTAAATGACAATGGAAATCCAAAAGCAGAATGTTTTGTACCGTGGGCGCGCTGGGTGGGGAATTGCAAATGAATTGCACGGCCGTGTATTTTAATTGGTGCTCAGTACTCACGACTCGAACGCGGGGATTATAGTAACACTAGTGAAGCTAATAATTTGTTCAGGGGTTGTTGCAAAGTTTCTCATTAAAAAACATTGATGGATGAAAATTGGGTAAAGAACATACTGCAAGGTGGAGAAGTGCAGGTAAAAGAAGAAAAATGTGGATGATTTAGCACTCCATTAGCATTTTTTGTTGTCAAATCGAGTGCTGACTGGCAAGTGTAGAGATGAGCAAAAACAGAGCGATGATAAATTGCAATCAACACTCTGGGGTTGCGAGGTGCAAGCTGGGAGAAGAAATAAGAAGCAGATGGGTTGTTGAGAGAAAAGAGGAAATAAAAATGGAAACGGGATTAGGTTGGAGATGACAAGACAAACATGACACTTTTTCATTGGGGAACGGTGCGAAACGATGATTTTGTAAAAGTGGCAAAGAAATTCATTTAAACGTTTGATTTTTTCGAGCTGAGTTGGCAAAACGATAGAAAAGAAGAAGGAAAAGGATGCAGCGTGTGTTCATCTTTTTACAAGCCCCGTGGGAGGAATTAGAGGCGAGCCATGAAACAATTCGAGTTGCCCAGCACGTAAAAATCTTCCAATGTATTTTTTGGGAGTTTTAAACATTAAAATAGTGGGTTTGCAGCGCGGCCGTTTGTTAGTGAATGTTATCTCGTAAAATTGCAAAGGTTTGAATAAATTTCTAACCAAATGTGACTTTTATAACGGCTACTAAAAATATATAGACTTAGCTCTGAATTTTTTATTGTTTACATGTGTGAGCTGCATTTATAAAATACTTGCATTTTTTTTTTATTTGTATGGAGTTTTTAATGTGGGGGAATATTTCAAAGCAAGGGTGAATTTTTAAGTGTTTTGGTGCGGAGCTGCAGTTGGGATTCGATGGTTGGAGGATGAAAATATTTACTTTTTGAATGTTTAGAGAGAGGTAAATTTTTTTAGAAGAATAATGAATAATGATTTTTGTGCAGGAATAATGGTTTTTCGAGGGAAAAATAATGAAATTAACGGTTTTGTTGGTTTTGCCGGGAATTAATGATTTTCTTAATTTTTCTAGAAAAAATAATGATTTTTTTTTTAATTTTCCGGGAGAAAAAATTGATTGTTTTAATTTTCCGAGAAAAAGATTGGTTTTCTTAATTTTCCGGGAAAAAAAAATTAAATCACTTAATTTTCCGAGAAAAAAAAATTAAATTACTTAATTTTCCGAGAAAAAAAAATTAAATTACTTAATTTTCCGAGAAAAGAAATTAATTTTCTTAATTTTCCTACAAAAAAAAATCAATTTTCTTAATTTTACGACAACAAAAAATTTATTTTCTTAATTTTTCCGCAAAAAAACCCCGATACGTTTTTGATTCGTTCCCCGAATTCGTTCTTTCGATACGTTTTCGATTCGTTCCCCGAATTCGTTCTTTCGATACGTTTTCGAT
>JAQIXU010002500.1:0-11811 GCA_034701245.1 Strigamia transsilvanica
TGGGGTGGATTGTTAAAAACCGATTTTATAATCAAGTTTTTAGAATCGGTTTTTCCATTTGAAATTGAATGCGACTACTGTGTTTCGAGAGAGATTGGACGCTTGGCTGCAACGTCTGCAAACCAAGCGTGGGACAAGTTGATAGTCCAAAACCAACGATTGATTGCAGAACTTAAAGTCCAACTAAAAGCTGATTTGGCCACAATACAGTTACAGGTAAACAAAACAACCTCAAACTATATTAACGGAGGGCCGGTCGGACAGCGGTGCGAAGCGCCCGCACACGGCCCCGCACCGGGCTCCTCGCTGACGTACACATTCCAAAACAACTTAAATCCAGGTGTTGGCATCAAATAAAACTATTTATTCTTTGTAAATAAATCATACAAAAATATTCTTGGATTCTTCTGGTGACCCTCAGGATCACCGCACGTGTTTCGTTCACGTTTCCAGCTCTTTGGTGACGTTTCGGTCATGTTTTGGGCTCGTTCGCACAAGGCCCCGCTTAATGCCCGGCCTACTTGTACCGCTGTGCCTCCATTATTGAACACTCTTCAGTATTAAAACAAGAATTGCTTTCCTTTATAAACTCCCTCGACTCGAGTCTAGACCCCGTACTTAAAGACCCATTTGAATGGCGGGGTGGCCGAGCAACCAATTGAGCTGATTAAAATTAAGGAAACCGATCATGCGCATCAATCGCCTTACGCACTTAATGAAACCAATCTTAGCATGTGATAGGATAGGCATGGGAGGGAAAGGAAGGATGCGTACAATCAGCCTCCCTCTCAGGCACCAATCTTAACAGTTAACACACAGGGACCATCTGGCTCGCCATCTGTCCACTTGTTAGGTCAGGACGCAGACGACCCTCGTATATTGCGTTTATTCCCTCTGCATTATATGCAGTGGTAGGGGGAAGAGAAGAGAAGAGAAGGGAAAGCCGAATAATAGCGGCAGTGTGTGCGTTTTAATGTGTAATGAAGAGTTGGAATCGTTTATTAGTGGTCCAAGGATCCAATTTCAAACTTCAAATGGGCCAAGGAATAGTTGTGAATTATATCTTGGGCTGGCCTCACTTGGAAGTGTCAAGTTAAATTTGAGATAGTGGTGGAAGACATTTTTTGATTGAAAGGAATTTTAGATTGGTTAGAAAAATGCAGGGGGGGGGGGGGGGAGGCTAAAAAGAATGGAGAAAAAGTGCGAAAAAATGAAGATGAAGCAAGAAAAATGTGCAAGGTCGAGAAAAATCAGGCCAGTTCAGCGAGAAAACTTCGTCGACATGTTTAGAGAAAATAAACATAAGTAATATGGTACGACAAATGGAAAACGGAATTAATGATGATTGTTTTTAGCGCAACAGGTTCGAAATTATCAGCAGAGGTCATATTGGAAGATTGGAGGCCCATGGCAAGGAAACATTGGCCAAATTTTTGTCGAAATTGGGACGAAATTTGTCGAAATTTGCCAAATTTGGTCAAAATTTGTCGAAATTTATCAAAATTGCGACAAAATTTGTCGATCTTTGTTAAAATTTGTCGGAGTTTATCAAAATTTGTGGAAATTTATCAAAATTGCGACAAAATTTGTCGATCTTTGTTAAAATTTGTCGGAGTTTATCAAAATTTGTGGAAATTTATCAAAATTTGTCGAAATTTATCAAAATTTGTCGAAATTTATCAAAATTGCGACAAAATTTGCCGATCTTTGTTAAAATTTGTCGGAATTTATCCAAATTTGTGGAAATTTAATAAAACTTGTCGAAATTTATCAAAATTTTTCAAAAATTGTCGAAATTTATCAAAATTTTTCAAAAATTGTCGAAATTTATCAAAATTTTTCAAAATTTATCAAAATTTGTCGAAATTTACCGGGATTTATTAAAATTTGTCGGAATTTACCGAAATTTATTAAAATTTGTCAGAATTTATCAAAATTATGGCGAAATTTGTCGAACTTCATCAAAATTTATCTCAATTTGTTGACATTGATTAAAAAATCAGTCGAAAGCCATCAAAGTTGTGGCAAAATTTATCAACATTGTTTACATTTTTAACAAGGGTCTCTCTCCATTTGTCGAGTGTGCCCATTGGTTGTGTACCGACAAGCGATCTTATCCTTCTCCACCGTGTCAGATTAATAGCCATAAAGAGGTCAGCCATTTTCATTTCGTTCTCATTTTGCATGTGTCAACGAATGAATCCAACAGAGGAAGTTAACTTTTCCAAACAGGTTTAGGTCACGAAATAAATTAGCCGTTTGGTCCCATTGCGAGCCCAAACGAATCAAACCCACATTCGCAACTTTTTCAACGTTTCAAAAACACCGGTTTTCCTTTTTTCTTTTCTCCTCTCTACATATCAACCACGCCGCCATCTTCGAAAACTCCTCCCCGACGTATTTCTCTCTTTTCTTTTTATTGTCCACGAAAAACGAGTATAAGCCAGCATGGCGCCACCAACGAGCTACTTTTACAAACGAACGGTATTCATCGATTCGGCCAATATAAGGGGCTCGCCCAACTTCCTTTTGCACCACCGCCCCGGACACAAAACACGCGCGGCCATTTTGGTTCCATTATTAACGAAAAATTGCTGATTTTTTCGTCAAAATTCGATAAAGAAAACTCTACTCTATAAAAAAAAACATCATGACCTCCTAGAAGGATGACCACAAAACAAAAACCATTCAAACAGGAAAAAAAATCGAAACACGAGCGAAACTGTTCAGTTTCTTTCGCCATTGGAACTATGCCAACTTCCTTCGGAAATGACGCGCGGCGATGCGCGATGCCAGTCGCATTTAGGTCACTAACACCAAGATCAGTGGCCTCGATCAAAATCATTACTAAAACGCACGTTGCAAACATCTCCCGTCGAAAAATCAACAAAAATCCATTCCCCCCACATTAATCACCTGACCAAGGCCCCACATTCAAGGGCCCCACCCCATCGCGGTGTCAAACTCAAGGCCCCAATTCATCAGAGGCGCCATTTGGCACGCAGCAACAACCCCATGACCAGTTTTGAATTTTTTTTTCCTCCTAAAACTTCGCACAATGGACAATAACACACAAACCTCAAATACCATCCAAGCATTACAGCTTTACGACCTTCTTTCCCGATTTTGCCAACATTTGTTTCACCTGTTTTATCCCGTTAGGATAACGCCTGCGTGATGCGCAACTGGTTATTCCCGAAAACAAAAAAATATCGTCAATGCGTAATTAAAACCTGATTGGCTCCACATGCGAGAGAGGAGTCTTTGTTTTGCCCGTAGACCTTGGAAGCAAACAAAGGCGAATAAATAATTGAAATAAAAGCATCGCAGACACAACACGCATCTAAAAACTCACCCGGGAGCCCGTTCCAACCCCAAAACCGATTATTTCTTTGAAAATCCCCACAAAATACACCAAAAACGAGCAAAAACGCATAAAAACGGGATATTTTGAATAGAAAAAGCACGTGACGGTTGGAAAATCGCTAAAAACGGTTAAATAGATGCGCAGCTGATCGGGATCGGGCTAACGGTGGGAGTTGAATGTACTTACCACACAACACCAAAAGCTCCATATCCAATAGGCCTATCGGGTTGTATATCTTGCGGAGTAACGGGCGCGTGGAAATAGGGCTGGACAGCCGTTAGAATGGCGTGCTGGGAAGTCGCGTTGGCCGTAGCATGAAATGCCATCATTGCATGGCGAGTGTGCCTGGGCCCGACCACCGCCATTACCAGTGACAAAGAAAAGCAGATTCACGACTCGTTTTGCTCGTCTTCGCGCTCCCCGAGAGCCTGGAGGCCCTTCTTTGCACGGTGCGATGATGCCGTGCCACGTCCGATGGCCATCGCGACAGGATCGGTGCGAGTGGCTCGAGAAAATCCCACCGTAATCGACGGCACGAGCGGTGGCAACCAACTCGCTTCGCCGAGGACAACCGCTGCAGCGCCGGCACAGACGAGACTACACGCGAAAGGCGAGTGATGGTGGTGGGTGGGGGAGCGAGCGATGGCCTCGATTCGTCACGTGATTGCGATGAGCGCCATCCGGCGGGTTTTTAAACCGTTTTGCGTGTTTATGAGGTTTTTAAGTCGTTTTAAACCGATTTATTTGCTTCTGGGTCCAAAATAATCACTTTTTGACCAATTTTTGGCCAAAAACATCCAATTTTTTGTTTGTGAAAAATTCATCCAAAATGGCCGCCCGCTTAGAAATTCTGAGCAGTTTTTGACAAATTCTCAGAATTTTTTAGAATTTGTCAAAAATACTATTTAAAAAAAAGAATATATATATATATATATATATATCAGAATTTTTTATTTTAAATTTTTTTTTTAGCTTTGGTCTCTCGACATTTTTAAAATACAAATCTTTTTGTGTTTTTTAATAAAAAGAGGCGATATTCGTGCTCCATTTCCCGTTTTCGTCACCAGAGTTCGCATCGCGGTGGTTTTGTTTACAAAGATGGCGGCCTCTAGCTCTACGTCCACTTCTAGCTGCACGTTTTTGACAGCAGTTGAACGAGTTATCACCAACTGGAACGCACTCAAGGTAAATCCCCGACACTTTAAAACACAAAAAATAACACGATGAAATTCCCTTTCATTTCTTTCAAGGTAGCAGTGGAAAACGGCATGGGACAACCGCGCGCGCACGAAAAAGTGAAATGGCTGATCGAAGTTCTGGACGAATTTTGCCATCAAAATGGTGAATTAAAATTAACTCGACGTGATAATTTAATCAATCGTGTTTATCTAATCGCAGACGACCTGGAACCGTACGAAATTGAGGATTTTCTAGCCGACATTTTGAATAACGAATTCGATACCATCGTCGAAGATGGCAGCGCTTTACACGTGATTGGAATTTTCGGTGTTTTATTGTGATAAAAGCTGTAAAATGTTATTTAATTTATTCGTTTAGGTTTCACAAATGTTGTGTAGGTTATTTCGGTTGTATTCGTGCAAACAGACGGAGGAATTCGAAGTTATAATGTCGTCTTTACCCATTTCGAGTTTGAGTGATTGGAAATGTAATTCGCAAGACGAGGTTGGTGTTAGTGCAAAATGTCCAATTTATTAAATTGGATCTTGTAAATAAATCTGGTATAACGACTATTTATTTTTTTAGCATCGGCAAACGTCACAATTAATGCCAGAAATGGAAAACAATCAAATGGAAGTGGGACAAGATGAAGATGATGGTTGGAGAGTTGTGAAAAATAGCAAGAAAAGATGAAATAAATGTGTTTGAAAGTTTTATTTTATTTGACAAATTTATAATTTTACCGTTGGAATAGCCGGGAAAATTAATCGAAATAAAATCCAAATTCCAGTCGTAAAATTTGCTTTTTATTAAACAAAAAAATCAAGTTTAGTCTAAAAAAAAAATTGCAAAAATTCAAAATTGTTACTGGTAGCTATTGATTTGTTAAAATTTAATGTGGTCATGTGATCCAAATTTGTTAAGTTGCAGCAGAGCGAGATTAAACATTCCTTTAGTAATTAATTCCTTTTCTAATAGGTAGAAACCTGATTACATACAGGTAAATATGGTATCTTTTACTCCGATTGAACATCCCGAATTTTTCATTTCGACATTAAATGTAAGTGTCACATTTCTCCTGTGGTTCAAACGTTTTATTTGGAAATTGTTACACTGAAAATTGTTTCAGAACCATCTGACACTCGATGTAATTCATGCAATGCAAATTTAACGGAATGTTACACCTGGAAATGTCAATGCGTAGGCAATGAGGGGGTTGCATTCCAACAGCAAAATGCGGTTTTGGTTCCGATGTGGGAATGGAACCTTTCTGATGGTGAAATGACTACAAAACACGTGACCGATGGCGAAGCAATTGTGCAGGTAAAAGTAAAAGATACCGCAACAGGTTTTTTCTGAAAGTGTATATAAATGCATTTTTTTGTCTACAAATGCTTTTAAAATGCATTTGATGTGTGTCAAAATGCATTATTTCATATAAAAATGCATTATTTCACATAAAAATGCATTATTTCACATAAAATTGCATTATTTCACTGGAGTACGCATTGTTGGTGTGGAAATGCACTTTTTTTTTTTTATCTCAAACTAAATTTATTTATTTAAAAGAATTATTTTTCTGCCTGCAAATACATTTTTTGCTTGATGATGTTGTGAAGGCGTCATTTCTGAGTATTTATGGGGCCCCCCTGAAGCCGTAATCCGGTCCTGGTTTCAGACTTGTGTAAATAATTATTTTCCTTACTTAAAATACACAACAGAACAATATGCCATTTGCCATTAAAGAAGACATTGCCTTTTGCAATTCTTCAGCATCAGCCAAAACAATGTAAGCATTTTGAAAAGTATTGCTTATGCTTAGCACCTTGTAAATAACCATTATCACCCTCTGCTGATCAGTGGTCAATCCTGCATAAATGTTGCAACCCTTGCAGTTCCCTGTCTCCAGGCGGAGCTGCAGTTCCAGAAGCAGTCCATGGACATTGGGCTTGAGCAACAGGAAGTGGTGCAACATGGAACAAGAGTCTCACCTTGATCCGCATGGTGAACAGTCGCATTGTCAGTTCTCCGTGACTCCTGTGGTCACGGTTGCGGCCCATAACCTGTGTGGAGCGATGGTTCTGCCATCCATCACAGCCTGAGTGTTCCAGATATTTTCAAAAAATTTCCAAAAATTTTCCAAAAATCTTTTTAAATAAACTTTATTATTACTGATAGGAGGGCCTTTTATTGATTGTGATAGTGTTGTTATTGAATGTGCACTTTCTCCACGTCCTGAGGATGGGCAAATGCCGCCAAAGAGTGACCACTGGACAGATGTTGTGCTTTCGCCCATTGCTCTCTGTTTTTACAGTTAGTTTCAAACCTCCAAACTCGGCTGTCGGTTTGCGAGTTCTTTCCACCAGAACTGAAAATTCACTTCATCAAAAACTACAGACACTGATATCATTTCGTAATTTAACCAATCGTCAATCGGAATTAAACCAAGTTCAGCACAAATTGATTCGGAATTGGCGTCGGTGATCCGCAAGTTAGAGGGCAACAAATATTTTCTACAAACATGTAAATCATTCTGATCGCTAAAGAAATGTACCGTCTGCCAATAATTACATTTGAGCCCTTTAATCAAATCATCCAGTGCAGACTCGTAGCTGGACATTACGGAATGCTGTAAAACCACCGTCTTTAACCGTGAATTGTTATCGGCGGCCCATAAATTGTTCATGTGTTCGAATAAATTCAAATTATCCACATAGATATTGTCAAGTACAAGATTAGTAATTGGAAGCTTGTGGATGCAAGTTGCTAGCTCTTTCTGGTCAGTTGCAAAGAGAGTCGAAATAATTAATGTCTGTATATTTTTCCATGCAAAAGCTGAATTTAAATTTGTTTCACAATTCCAATATCTAATTCTTATGACGGTGTTGGTATCGGTCCATTTGGGATGTTTCGTTATCAAATCTTCTATGCTTTTGTCGTCGTAATAAAATGTAAGTAGTGAAGGCTCCAGCTCAACTATTCCTTCTATACCCTGAATGCTCTCGATTCTCAAGTGGTGGCAGCACTTGTTGCTTAGCAATGGCCGCCTGCAAGTCAAATTACAACCATGCAGACTAAGTAAATTGTAGTTCTTGGTGCCACCAGCAGTAAGATCATACAAATCGATAGTAAAACCCTGCAAATAAAGATGCGTCAATTCTTTGGATTTGGCAGCGGCGCGGCAAAAGTCACTCGTGTCAACATGAATGAATGTATCTAGTTTAAGATATTCCACTTGGTCATTTTGTAGGAGTTGTATTACGACATTTTTGTCCAATTCGCTGCTAATTTCAGTTGTTAAACGTCTAAACTTGGTTTTGCTCAATATATGCTCTTTCGGCATGAAAACTGCAAATTTGTCGCCGTAATTGTACGCGTCATAATTGATCTTGCAATTTGATGATGCAGCAAAGTGCAACAATTCATTCAATGATCCACGACAAGGAATTCTCTTACTGAAATGATGAACATTTCCAAATATTGTACAATCCTGCCACGGTAATTTTAATATCATTTCGCAACTAGGTGCAATTTCACTCGTGAATATTTCTGAGTTGGTTTCAAAGTTAATTTCAATTCTTTTAATTTCACCGCACTCACATCCGTGTATCAGCAATTCTAACAGATTCCTTTCACACAGTCTATGGTCCTTTAAGTTTATAGAATGCGAAAAGATGTTTTTCAGATATTTGCTCTTAGAAAAATTGATTGACTGACACTCTGAGAAGAGTTTCACTGTCAAATTAAAATCTAAACAAAACCACGCACTAAACGATTCGATTCGGGACAATAAACGATCCAATTCGCCTTCCATGAGAGTGATGAGGAAAGGCAGTACTAATGACGTTCCCTCAGTTTTGAGGTAATGATTCGTCATTAATTTACAATAGTTTTCTATCGATGCACAATTTTTCAAATTGAAGTTCACCCAAAACCCAAAAGCAGCGGCGAATTCTATGATAGACAGGTGGAGTCCTTCGTAATGATTTCTGGAAGAAATAAACGTCATTTCTCTGTGCTTGATTAAAAAACCCAGTTCGTAGATTTCCTGCGTTGATTCGTTGCTTTCAAATTGTAAATTATATTCGAGTATATTTGGTATCGATAATATTCCAAACTGTCTCACGCTTTGCTGAAATGCATTGGGCGATGAATCGAACCGGAATAGATCGAAATCACCGTCTATTTCGTGTCCCCGTTTCGCATAACTGTGTTTCAACATGCAGTTAAATAACTGCTTATAGAATTCTGTTCTGGTCCCAATTTCTTCCATGTTTTCATCTTGTTGTATAATTATTGACAACAGCATTAGAAGCAGAGGCGAGTCGAATATCTTCCACTGCAACGATAAATGTTTCATTACGTTATTAATTCTAGATTTCGGTATGAATTTCTTCAAGAATCTTCGTTTATTGTCATCGCTGGTAACGCCTAGTGTGGTGATTTGCTTGTCTTGAAATTTTTGACGCATGGTTGTCAGGCCAAATAACTGTCGACGTTCCTCTTTGCTTAGAGCGAATAAACCCGTTCTGCAGAACACAACCACTGTTAAATCTCTGTACATTTGTTTGTACAGAATTTTGTTGATTTCTGCTCGTGCACTTTGCGATATTTCATCCAAGCCGTCGAGAATGAGAAGCGTGTTTTTCATGTGGGCATTGAAAATTTGCATAATATTATCGTGAAAATCGCACCGCCTTCCAATTTGTTCAATTGCGTCTGCTACGCTTCGTTCTTGTAGTTCCCGTAAAGGCACAAAATAAGCAAATTTGAAGTGTATGTAAGTTTTGGTAGTTGCCCAGTCGTGCGCGAGCTTTGTGGCCAAAGTCGTCTTGCCAAACCCCGGCTGTCCTTCAATCAGAATTCTAGTTGGTCGTTTCTTATCTACGGGCAGGAAAATCTCTTCGAATGCAATTGATTTCTTCAGCTCTTTTAGTTCCAGTTGAATGAAATGGTCACTGATAGACAGATCGTCCCCTTCATCTAACCACGCAACTTTCGGTAGTGTTAATTCTCTGTAGAATTCCTGAAGTTTATTCTTGAATTCCTCACAAGATGTGATGCCATCAGCATTAATCTTCTCACAACAGGGGTTCACTAGTTGAATTGGTTTGAGACCAATTTCTATAAGAATAAGTTATTGCGTTAAATTTGTGTGCACTTGTACAGTAAATGGATGGTACTAAATTGTTGGTACAGTCGGACCTCGATAACTCGAACCTCCCTAAGTCGAATTACTCGTTAGTCCCCAGCCGTTAACCCGCGCCTATTATGCCGACCTCCCTAACTCGAAAACTCCCTAAGTCGAATTTTTTTTCCGGTCCCTTGGAATTCGACTTATCGAGGTCTGACTGTATTAACCTTTTGGATTTGTTGCTCCATGGTAATACACATGAGTAGATTTGTCTACACTTGTTTCAACATGGATGTGTTTGGCATTATCAAGGGTTAGCGATGTATTTCCACTGCCATTGCATTCATCATGGCTTGTCCACAAACCAGAGGGTAGATAGGCGGCCATAATTTACAAAGATCTGTAAAAGATTGTCACAAATTATTGAATGTGTTCTTGCTTTGTTTGATTTGACAATTTTGTCCACAAGTTACATCACTGTTGGGGAAGTCACTGCATTCTGAAACTATGTCAGATTCTTCAGTATAGACTCTCTTGGCCATGCACTAAAATATAAAACATCCTCGAATAAGGTGTTTCTTTCGATAACAAAGTGTCAGAAAATGCATCAGTTACTGCACACCTCTGAAATGTCAAATTTAACATGTAAAATCCAACATTTGGACTGGTTTAAATGACTTTATGCATGTGCCTGATATCCATAGTGCGTTAATCTTATCACAAATTTAAAAGTTAACTCTGTTTGGATTAGATAAGTTGTTTTTGCGGAATTTTCATCAAATACTAATTGTTTTATTGATTGAAAAAATCTAGCACAGCTGTGCAACTGGTATATTTATAATTTCCCAGTCTAATTACATTTTGTGCTGATGTGGTAACAAAGTTTAGCTTCAAATTACATTTGTTTGTTCTGACGTTTTTTGTTAGCATGTAGACGATCTTCCCTTGTGAGTAAATGGAATGACCTTCAGGGTTCCACGAAGTTTACGTGGAAGAATTTTCAAAGTGCAAGCCCAAACGCATAGGGCATCAATCTATGAATTATTTGATTCTCACCTTTGTTTTTAATGAATTTATTCACTAATGTTCAAATTCTACCACCTATATTTGTCCATCCTGTATTGAAATAGCTGATAAGTGTGTCTTGGGCCTCTCACAATCGTGGGAGTCCATGCTGCGAGCAAAACAGGGAGCGAAATCCTGACATCTAATGCCTCTGGTGACAAAAATTTAAAACAGTTGTCGCACTTATTTCTTCATTCTGTAGTGTAAAATACATATTACTTTACTACTTGTTTGTTTAATAAATGAAATGGCTGCTATTTTGCTAGCCAGTAGCATATTAACAATACACTACTGTAAAAAAAATTCTGTAATTTTACATTTTTTTAAACTCTGTATTTTTACAGAAAAAAATCAGTGACAGGTATTTGCACTTTTTGACAGAAACTTGTTGAACAGACAAAAATCAGTATATTTGATTTTCAAATGAGCCCATGGGATTTATGTTACATGGGATTTACTCTCTACGGGGTTTATTTTTCCAAGATTTACTTCTCATGGGATTTACTTTCTGTGGGATTTACATTTTGTGGGATTTATTTTTCAGTGATTCAAGTTTGCTTTCCACTTTCTGATTTCATGAGTTTGGGATTTCAAAACATGGTTCTGAAAATTGGTGATGTCATGAATGATGACATCACAATTTCCTAAAATGGTAATTAATCACATGATGGTATGACATCATTTCGTACCATCTTACTGTATATTATTTTTAACGTGTTTCTTTTTCACAATCCAATTTTAGTGTAAATTCCATTTAACCAAGTTTGTTGCCTATCTTTTCTTTTCCTGGGTTCGAGACAGGGTCGGATTTAGAGATTACGGGGCCCCTAAGCACAAAAAAGTTGATGCTTGAGTTTTTGTTGGAATTTCATGTCCCATTCTGGGGTAGCTGCACTGTTGGTGTATTGTTGTTGAGGTTTTCGTTTTTTACTTTGCTCTATGCTATGGAATAAACCCAGACTGTTTTTTCCTTTTTTCTGGCTCTTTGTGACTGGACAATGGCAGGGCCGGATTTAGGTATTGTGGGGCCCCTAAGCACAAAACGCCCAAAACGTAATGGAAACGT
>JAQIXU010002501.1:0-11810 GCA_034701245.1 Strigamia transsilvanica
GGTGAAACGTCACACCGGTGAAACGTCACACCGGTGAAACGTCACACCGGTGAAACGTCACACCGGTGAAACGTCACACCGGTGAAACGTCACCAGGTGAAAAGTCGCCGGTGAAACGTCCTAATACCTTCGTAAATAATGAAAATAATTATATTCTTCTCTGCCTCCTTAATGGTCAAACTGCACACACTAGGTGCATTCATAAAGTAATTTAAACATGATTACACTTTTTAAACTAGTCTAAATGTAATATTTTAAATGTTAAATTTGCCATTTGGACTGGTTTAAATGACTTTATGAATGTGCCTAGTATTTGTGAATTAAATTTCACTATCGTATGCAAAAGTTGCATTGGTTTTTGTTTTTGCCTTAAACACGAAATGGATTGCGTTAAATTTGTTTGGTACGTTTTTCCATTTCCTTGTTTTGCGGGGTCTTTGATTTAAAATCTAACTTACGTCTAAACACTGTGTAAATGCCAGCTGCAGTCTAATTCTTCTTGGCTTTTTTGCACTTTCCAGACGACTTAGGAAATAATTGAGTACTAATTGAAATTTTATGTCACCGGTTTGAATTGGATTTTGCCGGGAGCCAGTGCATGTGCGTTGTTGACTTTGCTGTTTTCCAGAGTTGCTAAATGTGATGTCAGACTAGTTTTATTCTTATATCCAGGGCTCTTTTTGTACAGCCGAACCTCGTTATAACGAATCGCTCGGGACCCGAGAAATCAGTTCGTTATAACGAAAGTTCGTTATAACAAAATATAACAAAATGCACTTTTTAGCTGCAAAAATTCAATTTTCACATGAAAAACAATATTTATTTGTATGCATGGTGATCTTTGTTTGATTGGAAGTTATGACAGTATTTTTCCAAATAAAATTTTCAATTTCATTAATTTAAAAAATTATATCTGCTGGTAAACAAGTGATTCTTTGCATTTCTTAATGCTGCAAACGTTTATTTTACAGCCATTTTAAAATGGGAAATTTCCCTAATAAATATTGTTGTACTCTCGGTTTCTAAATAAGGACATCAGTCGTGAGTCAAATGATCAATTTTCGAAATTTGTTATAACAAGGGCTTGTGGGTATTACAGTGTTCCTCGAATGTGTTCGTTATAACGAATAATTCGTTATAGCAAAATTCGTTATATCGAAATTTTTTAACATGGGGTTCTATGGCGAACCAACCTAGTCATTTTAAAAAATTTGTAATAGCGAAAATTCGTTACAACGCGGTTTGTTATAACACTTATATAAATATGAATTTGAAGTAAAACTATATTTCAAAAGCAACTTACATCGTTCCTTCTTGTACATTTAGACTCACATCTTTGAGCACTTGAGTCTTTGACTTTCCAATTCCATAACTTGTGTGTACTTGCTGAAATGACACTGCAGATTTACTGGTTTCTTCTTCAATTTCCATGGTGAATGAAGACCTTACTGATCAGCAGACTGCTAATTCCGCTTAGTGCTAAACACAATTGAACTAATTTTGTGTCTATGGTGGTATTATTTGTTTCCAAATGTATGGAGTTTGCAATCCTGTCCTGGTATTTATTTATTCCTAATGAATGCTCTAATTTCAAAGGCATCTGCGATCTTATCTTGCAAGGAAATTGCAGCCAGATGATTGCAACATTAATCTCGTTGTTTACCACGATTTACGTTGATGTACTTCAGATATGAAAGGGAAACAAACCTAGTTACCAATGCAGGGATGGAATTGGTCAATATGTTTATCATTTTTCTATCTTGGGATTAAATCTTCAGCTTTGTCAATACTATCAATAGCGATCCGTTGAATTCAACAAGATATTTATTACCTATTGTTTAATAATCAAGTGGAGAAAGGATAAATTATATTTGATGAATGGTTTTACGTGGAACAACTATCTAGGATCTGGGGCAGTTACAAACTCCAAGTTTTAAATGTTTTGTTTGAGCACCAAGTGACCAATAGAAAAATAATAAGTCTTATTTCCACTTAGAAGTTGAAAAAGGACTAGGATAGAAAATATTTTCACTAAACCTCAACTTATTTCATTAATAGAGGCGATTTTGTAATTTTGGAACTTTGGAAGTTTTGGAACTTGGATTTGTCTTTGTTACTTGATATCAGGTCCACCAATCATGTGCATAATTGCGAAAACACCAAAAGAGGAACAATGCCAAATTCCAAAATCAAGAAAAGGAAGTTTTTGCGATTTTGGCAAGTGATTTTGATTTCTGTCAAACACAAAACAAAATTTTGGCGGCCAAACTCGATCTATGTGGCCATCTCAAATAATTTGCAATGTACCGAAATAAGGATTTGTAAATATTAGCTGGCTAGAACAAGAAACAATCCCAGACTACTTAGTAAAACTTTAAATTTATTTACTTGGGCAGGAATTGTTGGCAATTGCATCGTCTTATCCAACTCGTGAATTGCATCATTTGCAAAATCATCAAAAGCTGTGCATAAAGCTTCTTGCATACTAAAAGTTATCAGTTGATCCGTATTGTCGTGTCTTACAAAAACTTTACTAGCTCTTAATGTATTGTTAAATAAACTGTTTAGTGACGTTAATCTGGCGGAAATGATCTGAGTTTAGTTTTAACAGAGATAAATATAAGGAATTTTGCACATGCGATACACTCAACCCTCGATATACGTCCGGGATACGTTCCTGGAAAGTCGGCTGCAATGCGAAATGTCGTATAACGAATCAGGGGCTATTCCCCCTGATTTGTTAGGGAATTTGCCGACTTTTTGGCCGTATACCGAAAATGTTAGGCCGCATATCAAAATTTAGCCATAATGGCACAAGGCCGTTATGACAAAACACCGTATGAAGAGCGGCCGTATAACGAGGGTTGAGTGCCTTATTTCATTATAAAATTTTGGTGTCTCGTCCTAAGCGCGAAAGGCCTAAGTGCGAATTTCAGAATTTTGGCAAAATGATTTTCGCGCTGGCCCGACCGCCCTAAGCGCGAATTCGCACTTCGGACGATGTCGTTCCGTCCTAAGCGCGAAATTTTGGATTTAACAATCCACCTTTCGTCCCAAGCGCGAAATTTTAGATTTAACAATCCACCTTCGCGCTTAGGACAGGGAGCCGAATTTATTAGCCAAATAACGAACAGTCGATTTGGAACTTAGCACTGGTAGATACCAAATAACTTTCTTTTATCTTCTTACCACCACCAAAAGCAAGTGAAACCTCAGAATCAGCAATACTTAGAAGTTGTTTCCGGTTCATCGATTGCCTTAACACAAACTTTGTTCATACTACAATCTAAACTCTGCACATACCATATGATACAATGCACAATAATCAGTGCTCTTTTTGTATAAAAAAAAAAGGTGGGAGTACTCTAATAAAAAAATATATTTTTTTTGCAATTTTATGTACTATATTATACACTCAACCCTTGCTTTACGGCCTAGATAGGTCCCTGAAAAGTTGGCTGTAAAGCAAAATGCTGTATAACGAATCAGGGGCAAATGGAATTTCCCGATTTTTGGCCGTATCTACGAAACATTGTGGGCCCTAACTCGAAAAGTGCCATACTTTCCAAAGGTCGTAAAAGCGAAATGCCGTATAAAGAGCGTTCCTATACAAAAGGAGCACTGACAATAATTATATCACGAGAAGAAAACTAGGTCTTGCAAAAAGTTCCAGTGAACGTGTGCAAGACGTTTTTTTTAAAATACATGCACACACGCCCAAAACTTGCATGCACGCACCGACATTCATATTTCAACCCTAGTCCACCAGTTTTGTAGTCCAGGATATTAACCACTAGTCTATTATGGCATATATAAAATTGCAGCACAAAGTATCTTTTAAATTATCTATTTATTGTAGCCTAGAAGGGCCAGCCTAATTTTTTGTGTAAATATCCACATCGCCCAAGAGCGCCATAAAAACTTAGAAGTTAATTCTTTTCTAAAGAAGTGACCGAACCTATAGGCCATCTGCCCAATATGGCCAGACAAATGTTTTGCTCGCAGTTTTTCTCCTGCATTTCACGCAGTACATTAGCACTGGTTCTTGCCCCGTCGGCTTCACAGCATTTTACAGCCACGATTTCCATACATCATCCTCTACTGTAACCACGGCAACAACTATCCATCATCAAATATCATCTTTCTCCCGGAGATAATTTCTTAACCTCAACCATTTCCATAATTCAGAATTTAACAATCGTGTCATTCCGTCCTAAGCGCGAAATTCAGGATTTAACAATCCACCTTCCGTCCCAAGCGCGATTTCGCGCTTAGGAAGGTGTCATTCCGTCCTAAGCGCAAATTCGCGCTTAGAACATTCGCGCTTAGGACGAGAAGCCAAAATTTCTTAAACTTTTCGAAGTCTGTCATGCAATCTTATAAATCAAGTTTATTTTTTAAATCGCATTACTAATACAGATAAAATAACAAATGCTAATGACCAGCTCAAAGTAACTAAAAAGCCCTTCCATACTGTATGAAAAGCAATGTCTTTGCCATGCGAAAAAATCCATATCATTGCAACATTTGGCAAAGCCAGAGGGTGAAACTGGATCATGGCTTGAAGAAAATCTGGCATGCCTTCCGTTGGCCACAAAGCACCTGATAAAGTATCAATACCAATAACCTCTTCGATAAATTTTACATCACAATAGTGTACAAACCACTAGTGAACAGTAAGGGCATAAAGGAACCCATTGCTAACATAATAGCTGCAGTAGCATCATTGGATATAGTAGATATGAAAAAACCTTAAATCGTAAATTGTATTATCATTATTATTACAGAAACACAACTTTTTCTCAACAATATTACCAAAAGTCATTCCACAAAACCCTTGCAAAAAAGAGAGACATATAAGGCACACATCACTTCCTTTATTTTCTACACCAAACACCTTTGTTGCCATAAGAAGAATTACACCTACTTGAATGAGAATTACACCTGATTGTGTGCAGATGTGACCACACAATACTTCAAAAGAAGAGGCACCTGAAGATATATATTGATAAGATAAACCCAGAATTATAATTTCAAGGTACAAAATATTTCTTACCAGACACATAAACTCTTTCCAATAAACCTTCCATTTTGTCTGTTACCAATGACACTGCTGTCAAACTGAGCGCTAAAAAGAAGGGAAAGGAAGCGAGCATTCCTGGTGTCAAATACTCTGCAAAACTTCCTTTTACTTGTCCATAGATTGGTTCACCAAACTGGTAAATTGAAAGAATGTATTTTTAGGGTTAACAGAAATTGTATTTTTCTACATTTGGCACCACAAGACAAGCGTCCGTCCTGGGTCTTCTTCTACTCTTGTTCACCATGTCGATGCCCAGCGAACTGCGCGTAAAGGTAGGTTCACACTTGTGTTCATACTAGATGCAACGCAAGGAAGCATTCGCAACGCAAGCTGATAGCGTTAAAAATTCTTGATGTAGTCGTAAATTTGTACTTCAACTCCAAGTTGAAGTAACACGTAACGCAAGGAATATGCTTGCGTCCAACCAATCAGAAGCAACTCTACTCTTGTTGCGTCACATTTGCTTTTGTGGGATTGTCCAGACACGATATTTATTAATTTAGGTCTGTTCACACACGTGTTTATGCGTGAACTGACTATAGTGTTGCAATTCACTACTTTTTCTTGCGTTGTGCCTAGTGTGAACACAAGTCTGAACCTACCTTAAGGGGGTGGGGTTCACACCTAAATCGCAAATCGCCAGGGTTTTGCTTGCTCAAAATAATCTCACTATTCCACAATCAAAGATATGACGTCACTGCATGTTGTGTGATTGACTGCGGAAAAATTTCGCGCGGAAAAATAGAAAATAATCCTATTTTTAAATTTTACCAAATACACATTTACTACAGGAAGTGACACCATTTTTATTGTATTATTTTGTTTCAATTCATGTTAGACTGGCATCACATTTTGACTCTGATTGTTGTTTGTATTAGGCTTAACTGTATTATTTGTCATTGTTCCCCCTTGCAACCAGTGAATAAGTTTGTAAATCATAATTTCGAACTTTAAATTTCTTTACTTGGACAGGAATTGTTGGCAATTGCTTTGTCTCATCAAACTCGTGAATTGCATCATTTGCAAAATTATTAAAGGCTGTGTACAAAGCTTCTTGCATACTAAAAGTTATCAGTTGATCCGTATTGTCGTGTCTCACAAAAACTGTACCAGCTTCTAATGTATCGTTCGATAAATTGTTTACTGATGTTAATCTGGAGGAAATAATATTGAGTTCAGTTTTAATAGAAATAAATAAAAGAACTTTTGCACATGGGATTGGAACATACCTAGTCAGAAGGGCAGTGGTGAAATTGGGCAATATGGTTATTACTGCCCACGCTTTCCCATCTCGGACTAAATCTTCACCGTTGGCAGTACTATCAACAGCGATCTGTTGAATTTAAGCATAACAAGATATTACCTTACCAATTGGTAATGTCGAGAGGAGAAAACAATAACTATACCTGATGAATGGTTTCATTATTAATGTGGTGCAAATATTTTGGACCTAGGATTTTATCTTGGTTGAAGACCGCCACGTTTAGATTTTTTGGTTGAGTACCCAGTGACCAATAGAAGACTAACACTTGAAGTGCTGGACTTATAAATTGGAAAAGGACTAACCTATCGAAAATATTGTCATTAAACATTATTTGTTTTAAATAATAGGTTCATTCAAAGCTTTGGTTTATATTGTTTTTGGTGTTTATAGAAACAGCAAGAACGCAAGAGAAAAACATGCTTGTCTTTGAATGTGGTTATTTTGGTTTTTATATCTGTTTGTGGAAAATATAAAGGTTCTTTATTCAAACCTCACATACAGATTGAAGTAGTGTAGCATCCGTTTTGAATTTGGTTGTAAACACCGATACCAGGCGGTGCCGGCCCACTGGTTGACAGGTGCCTGTGTTTGAAGTTATCCCATGTGGTCCAAAAAAATATTTTTCAACATATTTTTAGATTTGCCTAAATAATAGTTTCCAAAATACAGTACGTCCAAAAAGTTTATAATATTACTTTTTTCAGGAATTGTAATACATTTTATTTATTGTAAACTTATTGGACAACATGAACGATGAAAAATAGGTATTGTAGGCAAAGTGCTTATCCCAGGAGCATGTTTTTTTTAAAAAAGAAAGCTTAAATTTTACACTATTAAATGGTGTGAACGAGTTCATTCCAAAACAAAATTCCTAGCGCACAAAAGTAAATTAATCTATTACAATTTCAGAAAAAAATAATATTATTAACTTTTTGGACGCACTGTATATCACTTTTTGCGGAGTTCAATTACATGCATTTTATAATATATTTTACAATATGTATTATCATTTGCATGCACGAAAAGACTGCTTCGGGGTAGATGATAACGCACTCCGTCAACATTCTCTGCAAACTTTACACGTTCATTACATAAAAATTTACTATTGTCTCGAAATGGCGCCTTTTCAATCAAGTGCCTTTGTACAGAGAACAACCTGTACACCTGAATGGGATGACCCTGATACCAGGTTGCATAAAGCATATGAAAAACCACTCGTGTTTTCTGTTTTTTCAATCTTTGATGATGGTTTTTGTCTTTTTATGTCAATTCTGTGTATAGAAACACTTAAACATAACAAACAAAAGCTTTGAATTCACCTAATGAGTACACTGATAAGCTTTTACATGTAATTCCTCCACATTTTGATGTAGTTGAGAATGGTCAGTGCTCTGATTCTTCGGAAACTGGGCAGTTTCAAATTATCCATACAGTTTGGTAGTTTGAGTTGTTCATTGGAATTCTTTTCTTGTGAAATTATGCTCGTGCCATTTTGCAGTTGGGGTTCCGCGAATGCAACATTGGTCTTTTCAGACACAACATTCTGTCTCAAATTTATCAATTAGAACCTACATGTTGCTCGTTTTGTTTGCATTTTTAATTACCGTTGATTCTTTTTCGCATAATTGCAGGAACACATCTTCTAAACTGGCTGCATTATGCTGGTTTATCAGTGAATCTGGTTCGTCTTGGGCTAATATGCATCCACTTCTCATTAAAGCAATCTGACATAATACGTATGAATTTCATATTATATACACATACGGGCAGTGCCAGATGAGCCATATAGCAGAAATAGCAAATGCTATGGGCCCCGCATTTCTGAGGCTCCGCGCCTAGAGCAAAAAATGTTTAGTTTGTGAAATTTCGGTTTAAATATTTTTCTTCAGATCTATCTTTTTTTAGCAAGATATAAATTTTCTGATAAATTTTTAATTTTTAATTTTCTTGGTAACATTTGCTACAGGCCCCGCACTGGCTTAATCCGACACTGCATACGGGAATGTTGTACAACATAATTAAGTTTACTTTATTGGCCCGTCTGGCTTCTTCTATGTAATGAGTCGTGATGATGACAGTAACATTTTCATCCGAAGAGATTTTGACTAAATAGCTCCAAATGCTAAATTGATGGGGAAAAAGTTTAGTTGAATTTGGAAATAAAATGAAACTAGCAAGCCCGCTCATCTTGTCGGATGAACAGTTTTTTAAGAAAAATGGCTCATAATTATTGATATTGATTAATTATTTCAAAATCTATTTTTTAATTGTGTATAGTCTGCAGGGCCGGCCGGACAGCGGTGCGAAGGGTGCGCCGCACAAGGCTCAGCGCTTGGATAGGCCCCGCGCCGGGCCGCATATTTACAAATTACAGGCGTGTAAGTGTAAAGTTTATACTTATCTTAAAAATTTGGCCCCGCATGAGAATTTCGCACAAGGCCCCGCTTATTACCCGGCCGGCCCTGGTAGTCTGTATGCCTACAGTATCTTTGACCGTACCTTTTTCGCAAAATAGGATCCACACCTACAGTTGGTTCGTCCAATATAAGAAGTGGCGGTTGATGGAGTAGTGCAATAGCAAATGAAACTCTTCTTTGCTCACCTCCACTAAAAATAAATTAAAGATTCAATTACCAATGTAGAATAACGTGTAAATATTTTAGTCATCATGTGCCGGAATTTGCATGAGCAGTATTCACATTACCGTTGTGTCAGCATTGTGCAACGCTGGTGATTTCCTTAGGGTTGCTCTATGGTACATGCTAGTATTGAAAATTAGTATACTTGAAAAAACCGTGTGCTGACCAGAGGTCATTAAAAATTGTACTGGTGATCAGTTGTGGCAGTAGCCCTAATATGGGGCAGTCCACCTGACGGATTTAATGTACAATAAATTGAACAAGCCATAAGCAACATCATTTACTTGTTGATGTTATACAATTGAAGCAGAACAATTTTTGGCCTAGAAAGTGCAACCAAAAGAAATCAAAATATCGGCCATTCGATGTATCAATTTTTTTATTTTCGGCAAAATAAGACTTTGAAAGTACGGTGTAGGTACAGCTTGGCATTGGGGCAGTTGCCAAGGGTGTCAGTTTCACAAGAGCATCTAAGTCCCAAAACAAAGTGACCCCAACAATGACTTTTCCTTTTCTTATTTTTAAAAGTGGTCTACGCCCATGAGCGTCATATGAAAGTGGCTAAACAAAGTGAAGAAAGTAGATTTCGATCTACTTTCTTGAAAGTCACTTTCTAAGGCTGACTTTCTTTAATTGTGACGTAAAAACGTCACTTCCGGCTTCAGAAAGTAAGGAAAGGGACTTTTCTTTTGTGTTTTGAACGCACCTACTTTCCTTATTTTTATTTGGTGTTTTGAACGCGCCTAATCCCTTTTGTAAAAGTATCTTTTGTCACTTTCCATTTGGTAGGAATGACGTATTTTACGTCATTTCCGCTGCTCACAAGGAGAAAAGTGATAAAAAGTACAAATAGGTTGAATAGGTGTCTATACCACACAGAGTAAACGCTACTATGATACGACTTAATTACCTGTAGTTTTTGACCAATTTCTTTGAGCGTGGTAAGTTGAGAAACTCGAGAAGAAATTCAATTCGTGATTTGACATCTTGGGTTTTCATGTAATGTAAACGTCCAAAAAAGTGCATCGTCTCATCAATAGTGAGGTTTCGGTAAAGCGCCAATTCCTATATTATGCGGAATTGTGAATTTATTTCCAGGTGTATGTGCACACAAAGATTGATTTTTGCTGTTTGTAGAGTCTCTAGAAATGGCATAGACACAGAAGATAGCAAAAAAACGAATCATACAGTAACTATAGAAACGTTTTTTAAGTTGTTTATGCTTGGTTTTGGCTACCGGTAGGCATGTTTCGTCTTCTGTTCTTGCTCAAAAGCCATACAAACAGACACTCTGAATGCACCCATTTCTAAAACTAACACTTACTTGTGGCATGTAACCAACACCTGAACCAGGAATTTTACTCGCAGCTGAACCAGGGTTGTGATTAAACACTTTGACCGTTCCTCGATCGGGTTTTAAACGGTCAACAACACATTTGAGCACAGTTGTTTTCCCACATCCACTTGGTCCCAAAAGCCCAAATCTAAAAATAAGATATAAAAAACACTTATAGAAATACAAATTTGAAGTAAAACTATATTTCAAAAGCAACTTACATCGTTCCTTCTTGTACATTTAGACTCACATCTTTGAGCACTTGAGTCTTTAACCTTCCAATTCCATAACTTGTATTTACTTGCTGAAATGACACTGCAGATTTCCTGGTACTTTCAACGTCCATGGTGAATGAAGACCTTACTGATCAACAGACTGCTAATTCCGCTTAGTGCTAAGCACAATTGGACCAATTATGTGTTATCAGTTCGTTCTTTTGGAAAAACATTTTTGTTTGTGTTGTCTCACACATGCGATGGGAGTTTGTTTTAAATGTGTGAGTGGGTGTTATGGGTATTCAAAATATGCTGTGACTAAGCTTATATTGTTTATGATGGTATGATTTTTTTCCAAATGTATGGAGTTTGCAGTTTTGTCCTGGTATTTATATTCACATTAACAGAAACTGCTCCTAAAGAATGCTCTAATTTCAAGGGTATTTGCGATCTTATCTTGCAAGGAAATTGCAGCCAGACAATTGCAACATTAATCTCGTCAGTTAATACGTATTGTTTAAGACGAGTTATTTCTATTTACTTTAGATAAGAAAGGGGAACAAAGTTAGTTACTAATACACGGATGGAATTGGTCAATATGTTTATTTCTCATGTTCCACCAATCATGTGCTTAATTGCGAAAACACCAAAAGACGAACAATGCCAAATCACAAAATCAAGAAAAGGAAGTTTTTGCGATTTTGGCAAGTGATTTTGATTTCTGTCAAACACAAAACAAAATAGTTGCGGCCAAACCGAAAAAAGGATTTTTGAATAATAGCTGGCTAGAACAAGAAACAACCCCAGACTACTCAGTAAAACTTTAAATTTATTTACTTGGACAGGAATTGTTGGCCTGGTCTTATCAAACTCGTGAATTGCACCGTTGCAAAAACTTACAAAAACTGTACCAGCTCTTAATGTATTGTTCGATAAACTGTTTAGTGATATTAATCTGGAGGAAATGATCTGAGTTAAGTTTTAACAGGGATAAATAAAAGAACTTCTGCACATGCGATTGCATCATATCTAGTCAGTAGTGCAGTGGTGAAATTGGGCAATATGTTTATTACTGCCCACGCTTTCTCATCTCGGAGTAAATCTTCACTGTTGGCTTGGCAGTACTATCAACAGCGATCTGTTGAATTTATACACATCAAGATACTACCTTGTTAATAGTCAAGAGGAGAAAACAATAGTTATACCTGATGAATCAGTGGCGTACCTAGGGGGGGGGGGGGGGGGGGGGGGGGGGGGGGGGGGGGGGGGGGGG
>JAQIXU010002502.1:0-11809 GCA_034701245.1 Strigamia transsilvanica
ACATTGCCATACTCTGAAAGAGACATCGACGCATGAATTGTTGCTTTTATTTTGTATAGAGACGGATTTATGGTCTGTGGGACCCTTTTTACAGTTCTTTTTGGGTCCCAATTTAAAAGTTAAGACTTTTCCTTTTTTGAAATTATTTGTTTTAAAACATTTCTTTTTAATTCAGGGTCGATAACTCAACATTGCCACATGGGGACCTTCTTTTGCGAGAACTGCAAGAACCTATAAATCCGCTCCTCTCCAGGTTTTACTAGTTATTTACTGTCAAAGGGATGTTTAGTGTTGTCACCCTATCCGTCAATGATCCATTGGATAGACTCGGTATGAAATAATAGTTTGTACGTTCTTTGTACTGTATGGTATCCTCCTCGTCGTTATGATGGATGTCAATCTTTTCCCGCTTTTTCCTAAAGATTTATATATCATTTAGTGTTTATCTATATCAGGGGTTTCCAACTAAAAAGTGTCCGAGGGCCACAATTTAATCCAAGAGTTTAGTGGTGGGCTGCATACTAATCGGCTGAGGTAGAAAAAACGAAAAACAAAACTTACAAACACAAACTTTACTACAGAAGAGTACTTTTCCACAAAGCTCCACGGGCCGCAAGAAAAGGTTTTGCGGGCCGCATGCCAGGTCAATGCGTATGTGTGTATCACATTTGGGCAATTCGATTGGGTCTTGCTGATCAACTGACCTCTTGTGCTGCAAAAGGGGTTCACACATTGCTTGTGTAAGTATACCTGAATGTATATGGTCCTAGTTCTTGGAGTATTGGTATACTTGAATTCAATAAGATCTCCTGAGAGTTGGTAACATTGAATAGGTAAATTTTCATATAAACTGGGTCTGGATTTGTAAGCCAAATTGAATATGCAAATGAGCCGTCATATAATTTCATCATCTGAAAATGGTTAGTTCTGTTTAAATGATCCCAAAATCATCAAGAAAATAGTAATAAAAGTGCCGAAAAGTTTCCGATGTACAGTATAACAAAATGTTATTTAAGCATTCTTTTACTCCATTTTTTCTCAACATTTTCATTAAGATGATAAATGAGTAACTTACCCCCATTATTTTACTATCACGAATTGTTGGATAAACTGCAAGAAGTATCACTCCTAAGATCAAAAGACCGGTCCCAAAAAAAAAACCAATGACCTGCCGGTGTAGTATATTCGATTTCATATTGGATTATAGACAGGCTAGTTACCTCACTATTTGGTCTTTTATATATTTATCAGTTTTATCAATTACCATTTGCTTTGTTAACTTATGCGTGTGGGTTTAACCCTTCAACAAAAGATATGCCAATGCGAATGTCATTTGAAAAGCTTTTTGTTTAGGTATTCTCCGCGATAGCGCATTTGGTTCTCAAAATATATTATACAATGGATAATTCTGAATAACAGGCTATTGTGTTAGTTAACTACATCTATCATCAAAAATGAAATAAGTGAAGTAGACAATGGGTATTATCTAAAGAAGTCAGCTCATTTTGATTTCCTTCATGATTATAATGCACTAGCCGGAAAATTAGACTCTAAATTTATTTACGTAGCCTGTCAATATACTGTGAGTGGGAGTCGGACACCTTATGACGCAGGGACGCCATTATGGTGTTGAACACACTCACTTTGGGAAAGAACTACTAGAAAAACTATGTTTAATGGTTATATTGGCCTTATAACAGTTTGTCTAGTTCGCACCGCTGTCCGGCCGGCCCTGCGGTTTACACATTTTTTCCAATACATCTTAAAGGAGTTGCGACATGAAAGATATAACATGACTTAAAATGATGTAATTTTATATGTAGTTATCAAATTTTAAGTAAAAGATTTGATAACTAACAAAAAAGTGATGTCATATATCCATCAATGAGACTGGTTGATAGAATACATATACAATACAATAGGAATTTGTTACTAATAGGTGATGTAACAAAAGAGATTTTTTTTTTATTGTTTTTAGTTGTTATTCTGTTCAATGATTTCCAGGTACGATATAGCGCAACTACGCATTCTACTAGTATGATTACGTCAGAATTGTGCAATTGTTGAGTAATTTTGGCATCGTAATTGGATTTCTCTTATTACACAACTTTTTTCTTTGCTGTGGTTTTCCGCAGAGGTCACTAAATGGATGTGGTTTTTGTATTTATTTCGAATAAATTGTCAGACACTGGAAACGGTGGTCGATTTTTCGACTCTGTGGAATAAACATAAAAATAGTTAATTTTTTTCTTAAAATGTGGAGAAGTATTTCTACTTTCTTTTTTTTATCATCATTTTTACAGCTGTGATGAATATGGATAAAATTAATGCAATGGCACCCAGAGCTATGAATAGGTTGCTCAATGCACCAGCTGTTTTTTGTGGTTTAAAGACCCGGTTAGAATAATGATCTGCATAATCACGAGGCCAAACAACATGCTGAAAGCAATTAATTAACTGATTAATTATTATTCATATTGTTAGTAATTATCATACTATAGACTACTTACTTCATCGAGCCAAAAGATTGGGAACAACATTTCCGGTACATTTTTAAAATCTCTGAATAAGAAAATGATTAAATGCAATATTTTATTATTGTAGCAACTTGGATTTTCTTGGGGAACTAAATATTAAATTACTGAACACAGACTGTATATGTGACTGTCATATTACTCCTCTTTGGAGGGCATGCCCTAAAATCGTGAGTCAAACTAGGGTGCCAAATAATTTGAATTATTTGGCAGTGCAAAGTAAGTACATGCTGATAATATCATTTATTTATTTCCATTTTTGTTTTTGCAACATGGCAACTGGATTTCACACAATGCGCATCAAATATGCTTTGGTGATACAATGAGAAAAACCAAAGGACTTCCAATATGGTAGCAGAGTTTGAGAACCCAACAAAGGTAACCCCTTGAAAGTACCACAGCAATGACAGTTGGTTTTCAGCATTTGGCAATACGAATTGCAAAATGATTGACTGAATACAGAAAACTGAATATCAAAATAATTTTGATGTTTGGTAATTTAATATTTGGTTACCAAAAAAAAGCTCTTTTTGATTGAATGCAAACTTATAACAGTTACTTGAAATGGGACAATGGTCGAAGAACTACATTTACTTGTCCTCTTCTTCTAGCTCTTACAATAAAGCCTGTAGTCTGAAAGAAATAAAATGAGGGTATTTACTAATTGCATACACCATCCCCCAACAGTTACAACAAAAGAACACATGACGTAGCCCCAACCCACCACATCCTGATTCAAATGTCACACCAACAACCTACACCATCACCCAACCCCTACGAAAAATAACACTACCCAAACCTAAACTCCCAAGAAGCCCACACACCACCAACAATGCCAACCCACAAATTAAAACCACAAACACATGCGCTTATTTTGCACTAATTGTTCATTGCATATTTAGCATTTCCTGAATACCCATAGTGATTTAGTAGATAGCTTACTGGTTCTATATCTACAAAGGAGTTGTGGAGTTTTTGACTTTTGTTGAGTCCAATTACAGCTTCATAATAGCTTTCATCAGCATTATAAAAGTGTGGAGAGGATGAGACAATTGGGGAATCTGTAATGGAATTACTAATGATTATAACACGTTAACATGATTGGTTCCTAGACGTTGAACCATTTCGACAAGCTCCAGCGAAGAAGGCACCTCTTTTTAAACAACCGATGGCTTTCGAACAGAAACATTTATTACTTGGTTCAAGATCAGCAGATTCCAGCATCGACCAGGCTGAATTAAATCTGTATGTTGGGATTCCATGTATAGTCTCATCTTTTTCATATCTTAAGTGTACTGATCTATGAAAGAATTTATTAAGTTAGCAATGAAGTTGTAGTAAAGAGTTATGCAGGAGGCACACTGGGCACTAGACAAAAAAAATGGATTTTTAGACAAAAGAAATGCATTTTCAGACAAAAAAGTGCATTTTCCTTCAGCGTTAACGTATTACGGTAGGTTCACACTTGTGTTCACACTAGGCGCAACGCAGGAAAACATGCAATGCAAGCATACACAAAGTCCTGACGTTGACCTAAATTTGAACTTCAACTCCAAGTTGAAGTAAACATGCAACACAAGGAAATATGATTGCATCCAACCATTCAGGAGCACTGTACTCTCGTTGAGTCACATTGGCTTTGGTGAGATTGGCCAGATGCAGTGTTTATTACTATATATAGGTCTGTTCACACACGTCTTTATATGTGAACAGACTACGTATTGCAGTTCACTAATCTTTCTTGCGTTTTTCTGCGTTGCGTCTAGTGTTAACATAAGTGTGAACCTACCTTTATACCTGTAAGCAGGTTTACCTGCATAAATCAGCCTCGAATAAATAAATGGTGTCATTCTTGCTGAGGTGTGACTTAAATTTACTGCCATCTGTGAATAGGATATTATTATTAGTGATATTATTAACTAAAAGGGACATTGTTACCTGTTCCATTAATCATGTTACAATATTCTGAATTCCACCATTTGAGGTTACTGTCAAATACAAACATGACATTATTTTCAATTTTCTTTTGTTTCTGTTGCTTGGAATTTTGTTTACTGAAATTTTTTTAAACAATGAAGGGCGAATGGGGGTATCTGTTTTTCTATTGCTTTTTAAAAAATTTTATTTTGAAGAGAGAGTTTGTATTAACAGAATTATTAATAGATGGTCTGTTTACAGAAAATTCAATGGTCTAATTCCTGCCCCCAAATTTTTGGTTAAGAAAACAATATGGCTCTGGACTTCACTGTTAAAGCTTGTTACGTCTGTTCAGATTCTAGCCCCCACTGGCACTACCTACGTCTCTGCTTCAAAGTTAAAATTTGAAACTGAGCAAAGATGGCTCCTTTCTAAATCTCTCAAATTCAAGAATAAATTACGTTGAGTTGTTCCACTTGTACATTTCCATGAATTTGTCCTGATTATTGATGCCGGAGTAAATAGTGTATGTTCCATCAAAAGTGTTGTTTTTCTGAAATGTTTTTTTTTCGTATAAAATTCTTTATAAAAAATAAAAAGAAATTCTTGTATTTGCATTCGAAAAGTCAATAGATGCATCCAAAGTTTGTTTCAATTGTAAAAAACACGCCTGAAGGTTAAAACTCAAGGACGCGATTAATCTTTAAAAACCTACACGTGAAGAAGAAGCAGGTGAAATCTCGTCCACTTGAGCAAACACAAGATTACGTTTAAGCATAAAAAACCACAATGCGTGCATTATATCGCAAAACCGCAAAAACCGCCAAACCAGAAGTACTAGTAGTAGTTTGATCACTCGGAATTCAGCCATTTTGAATGTGGTTGCAAAAATCAAAACCTGTCACAAGCCACTTCAGCTTCGTTTTCATTTTTGTCAGTTTTTGGTGTTTGGAAATGCTGTTTTGTCACCTAAATGACTTTTCGAATGTATATATAGTATCTTTACCCCATAGTAATATCCAAACATTCCATTTGGTAGAAATTCCTGTCCTGTTCTGTGGTGTAAATAGACTATCATATGATCCTGATATCCTTTAAACAAAAGTTTATCAACTGTTTTCGTGATGAATAGTGATACATTAAAGTTTTTTATAATCTGAGGTAATGCCATTTTCTCTATTAAATTTAGTTTTCTGTCTTTTAACACAGCCATACCCTGAAACACAAAATTTTGCACAATCAGAGATTTTAGTAAAAACATGTTCTTTCTCATGTAAAAAAAATTTACCACGTATGGGACATTTAAAGTGGTCACCTTATCACTTAAAGAACCATTAGATTTGTGGGGTAAATAAATAAACTTTTTTATCTGGTTGTAACTGATAGTGTCGTCACCATTGTATCGGATGTTCACTTTTTTACGATATTGTCTATGATATTAGAAGAAAAAAAAATGCATTTAACAAGTAAATATTAAACACAACTTCTCCTTACTTAAATACATAGGGTCCAAGTTGTTGGAGAATTGGTTTAGTTCCATTTAAAAACACAGTTTTGTGGTTTGTCACATTGAAGAAATAGAACTCTGCGTATATTGGAAAGTCTGGTTCAACCCATGTGGCATAAATTTCTGAACCATTCACTAATCTCAGTGTCTATATAAATGTAAAGATTTTCTGTGAAAGTGTAAATTGATTTTTTAGAGTATGAAACTTGCCTCTCTTAGTTTAGTTTTGACAATGCTTGGCAGACTCACATACAGCACTGTTCCAAATGCAAAAACTACAGCTCCGATTATTCCTACAAATCCCGTACAGAATAATACTTTGTTTTTCATAGCTAACAACTTAAAAATGTAGGGTAAAAATTTTTCATGAAGGGAATGATATGGAACTCGTCCAAGCAATGAGAGAAACCAGTGATAAACTGTAACAAATCTGCAATCCGATAAAACTAAGGGTCAAGGGTATTTGCACAACTTAAAATTTCTTGAAAATATTTATTTTAGTTGGTTGTCACTAAAAATAGCCAAAAGAGCCAAAAGTTCGTCATTGACCACCAGTCATTGACCAGTCAATGACCACCTATTGCTCTTTGGATCATTTTTAATTTAATTCTCTCCAGTATGATTTCTTTCATTTAGAATGAATAGATGACCCTAAATTTGGATTGCGCCACAAATTATCAACTAATTATTCTACTTCCAGGTCTGGAAGTAGAATAATTAGTTGATAATTTGTGGCGCAATCCAAATAGTTCCAGATCTCGCTCGTCTCGGAGTTGCACATCTCGGTCCATTTTTGAATCTCGGAATTTCGGTCTTCGCAAAACGAGATTCCATTACGAGAAAGAATCAGAAATGAGATTTAACGAGATTATAAAAAAATCGAAAAAAGTCGTTGAATTTAAAATTTAAATTGATTTCTTTCTCTCAAACATTTAATGTGTTTCTCGTGTGTTTATTTCTTTTTCTCAGATTTGTTTGATAATTTGTAATTGAGTAATTCGAAGTGTCAATTGCGTGGTCATAATTCAAAATTATAAAAAATAAATAAGCATAAAAGTATTTCAACATTTGCTTTCAAAAGCAACATTGATTTGCCAATTTAGCGTGTATGAAAATGTGAAAAGTAAAGAGCTACAAAATTTAACCATCACAATCAATTATTTAATGAATTTCGTTTTTTCTGGGTCTCGCACGAGATCTTGTCTAGGAACCTTCTGATCTCGTCTCGGAAAACCGTGATTTTAAAACGTCCGAGATCCTGGAAGTACTAGTATAACTAATTATGTCACATGTTTGTGTGGTTTGACCAAAAAGCCAAAAAATAAAAAGGGAAAAATTATTGCAAGGTAGAGTCATGAATCAAAAGTGAGTAAAGTTTCAACTATATTTCCACCAAACGCCATCTGTTGATGGTTTTATTTGTATTTTTTAAAACCCCTCCTCCAATTCTGGTTTGATTCTCATCGATGTGAACTGCATTGCATTGTTAGCATGCGTGGCAGCAAAGCTTTGTTTCGCCCATTTTGTCAAGGCGTGTGTACCTACAACTAATTCGATAGACGATTTCTTAATTTTCAAACGAATCATGAATGAAAGTGAGTTATCGATATATCCATTCTTTTTTTTCCTTTTCTCAATTTGCATCTTTTGAAAACAGACAAGAAAATATTGCACCTGGCTTGTTTTTACGTCGTTTTATCTTCGATCAAGTGTGACTGTGACTTTGAACAATTTGGAGTCATTCACACAATGAATAGATACAAAAAGAAAGACGTACACAAGGGATCCGCTTAAATTAAAAATAGGTTTAATGGATTTAATTCTTGTTTTCTTTTAAGAAATGTGCTCTTAAGTCTGGTTTTTCCGTCGCTGAGAAGAAAGAGATTTTGCGTGCACATAACGAATACAGACAGAAGCTGGCAAATGGATCAGATCCCAGTCTGGAACCAGCAGCCAACATGATGGAATTGGCGAGATAAAAATGTTGCAAACATTTAAAACGATTTTGTAACGAGTATTTCTAATGTGTGTAGGCGTGGGATAGTGAAATCGAAATAGTTGCCCAGAGGTGGACTGATCAATGCATATTTGGCCATGATGATACCCGACAAACTTGTAAAAATTAATTAAACATTTTATTTTATTTTTATTTATTTATTTATATTTTGTTTTTATTTTATTTTCATTTTATTTTATCATTCATTAATTTTTTGTATTTATCTGCTTAGGTAAGTATAGTTACGTCGGCCAAAATGCATATATGCAGTCAAGTTCAAATGATGGGACGGTGCCAAATATTGGAGTGAATGCAGTTAAATCTTGGCACGCGGAAAGAGACTTAGGGTTTACCGATAAGGAAGCCGCGAGTTTCGACAGCAATCTTGCTAAAGCACATTACACTCAAGTTATTAACAAACTACCTTAGTTTCACGTGTACTTGAACTTTGAAAATCCTATCCATATACAGGGGCGGATCTAGGTTTTTCGAGGCCTAGGGCTTATTGCAGTCCAATGGGGCCCCATTCTTTGGTAGATTAAGAATCTTTAAATTGATGATAATAATTCAATTTTTGTGAGCCCTTGACACTTGTAGATCCGCCCCTGCCTATATTCAGCCATGGTCTTAAGCAGTGGCATAGTAACCGGGGGTGTAGCGCTTGCGGTGTACATGGGCCAACGAACGTACGGGGCCAATGGAATATAAAAATAGCGATTATATATCTCGCCGATTACCAAAAATCCCAATTTGCACATGGGCCCATTGATTTGTTGCTACGCCACTGGTCATAAGAATCCGTAGATGATGTCATTTTGATATTCAAAGTTGTCATAAAATATCAATAAGTCTTTGCACCATCTGATGGATTTGTATCACCGGCTGTAACGCGCACTAAACAAAATACAAAATTATTTTTTAGTTGAATAATATAGGGTAATTGATTTAAGCTTGTGCTAGGTTATCTGGTCTAATTCGGAAGCAATTGGGTGTGGTTTTACAATGGCCAAGAAAGGATCAATGTACCAGAGAATTATTGTATGTAATTATGGACCAGGGTGAGTTGATTTATGCTATACATCAGTGGCATCACTAGTGACGTTCCTGCTGTACGTACCAATATCTGTATTGGTTTTTAGATGTTTCTTTATGCTTTTAGTGGGAACTATAGAAAGTCAGCAGTCTATGAAGCGGGGAGAGCCTGCAGTAACTGCCCGAAAGGTTGTTCAAAAACATACCCAGCACTTTGCAGTTAAGTGGTTTAAGTGGACAAAAAATGTTTTAACAATAATTCTAAATAAATTTTAATATTTTTAGTTTTGTATGTATTGACTTTTTTATTTATTTTTGGGCCATCCATAAGTTTTAGATTTCTTAGTTATAGAAATAGCTGATTTGTTTGAGCAGATTTAATTGAGTTTGGACTAAATGTTGTTACAGGCAATCCGGAGGCTAACAAAGAAATACCGGAAACTTTACAAGGTGAAAATTGATTTTTATTTTGCAAACATATTAAATGTTAAAGAAAAAACATCAGTTATTGGACAATTATAACAATGGTCTACTGCCTTGCAGACGCGGATGGAGTGCAAGGGGTCACCTGCACGATATATTTATATTTTGTTCCAATATTGTTGTCAATTCTGTTTAACATGTGAATAAAATCTATACAATAATTTTAAAATTTTTCCAAAATCTGTGAAATCATGATTGAGTGAGTTTTAATCACGTCTCCACTAAATGCCATCTTTTGATGCTTTAGAACTGCATTGTATTGTTAGTAAGTGTGGCAGCAAAGCTTCTTGCAACCATTTTTGAAACTGCACTGCATTGCATTGTCAGACTTTCACAGCTAATTTAATAATACAAAAAAAAATCAAACAATAAACAGCATATATTTATTGACAGGATTACTATGTCACTAATAATGCCTAGACCTAAATAATTCGGAAGAAGATATTTAAATCTCTACAGGAATCATGAATGACAGTGAGAAATAGAAATATCCTTTGTATTTTCTATTACACAACTTTCTTACTTTGATTTCAGTAAAAATGATTTTCCAACTGCTCTGTTTTTTCGTAAATGCATTTTTCATTTTGGGCTGTCCATACATAAGATTTGGAGAATCTCATACAATGTGTAGATACACACACAAGGCGAGAAGAATATATTTATATGATAAATTAATTTCATTGGTTTTAATTTGCTTTTGAAGGGATGTACAATTTTGGACGCAGGCTTTAATATGGCTGAAAAAAAAGAAATGTTGAGGTTGCATAATGAGCATAGACAGCGCCTTGCAAATGGATCTGATCCAAAACTTCCAGCAGGAGCCAACATAATAGAATTGGTGAGATCAAACTGTTTTTTACCTTTAGATTGCTTTTAAAATGAAACTTTGTATAACTGCAGGTATGGGACAATGAAATGGAAACCATTGCCCAGAGATGGGCTGATCAGTGTGAGGACGGTGAGGACGAAAACCGAAGACCATGTAAAATTAAAGGAAATATCTATTGACATAGGTTTAGTTAAAAACCTCTCTTTCTTGTACAAGGGGGCGCATAAAGGGTCTATACTCAGGTTTAGGTTATTTTGTCTTTTTCTATTGCGTTCAAAACACAAAAGGAAAGTAAGGAAAGTGACTTTTTTTTCCTTTCTGTAGCCGGAAGTGACGCATTTACGTCACAAATTAAAGAAAGTCAGCCTTAGAAAGTGACTCTCAATCTACTTTCTTCACTTTGTTTAGCCACTTTTATATGACGCGCATGCGCGTAGACCACTTTTAAAAGGAAGGAAAGGAAAAGTCAAATGATGCGTTCAATTCGAAAGTCACTTTTTTGAAAGGAAGGAAAGGAAAAGTCATTTTTCCTTTCGTGTTTTGAATGCACCTATTGCCAAAATTAAGTGGTGTTCCTATCAGGACTCTAGGACAGGAGTCGGCAAACATTTTTTGTAAAGGGCCAAATAGTCAATAAAATAAATAGTAATACCAACCCATAGCGTTCAAAAATACATTGCAATGTATTACAATATATTAGGTGCATTCAATCTTGAAAACACACAATGTATTTTTATAACCATATGGGATAGTAATTGTTTATGCAGACCAGACCAGGATGTGCAGTTTGAATTTGAACTGTAGTGTGAACATTAGTGCCGTTATAAACAAAGCCTTTCGATCCTTTGTTCTCATCGTTGCAGTCCAGGTCAATTGAGAACAAGGGATCAAAAGCTGTTTGTGGTAGAACACTATTCATTTATTTATCATTTTCTTTCTAAGTTAACTACGCCAGCAGTAATCAAAATACTTTTACACAAGTGTCAAACACGGACAGTGGCATTTTAGTCGTGGCAGACGCATTTAATAGTTGGTACGGTGAAAAGGACACGTTTGGTATTACTAAAAAAGATATTTCGAGTTTCGTGCCCAATTTTAAAGCTGGACATTACACTCAAGTGACTAGCAAACTAATTGATTTAGACATGTAAAACAATTAATTTTTAATTTAGATGGTTTGGGGTGAAACAGAAGCCATTGGGTGTGGTTCAGTGTTGTTCAAGGAAGATGATGTATTCAGACGTAATATTTATTGTAATTATGGACCAGCGTGAGTTGATTTATGATTTTGTACATAAAAAGACTTTCTTTGAAATGTATGCTTCAAACTTTAGTGGCAATCTGAAAGGGGGAAGAGTGTATGAAGTTGGGCAGGCCTGCACTGAATGCAAGAATGGTTGTTCTAAAACATACCCAGCATTATGTCGTTAAGTGGTTACAATTGAAAGTATTGTGGTTTTATTTCCATGAAACTACTAAGCTTTTCTATTGGCTTCTTAGTAATAACCAGG
>JAQIXU010002503.1:0-11805 GCA_034701245.1 Strigamia transsilvanica
TTCTCGCGAGCCTAGCCAATAGTTTCGCTTTTATTGCTCTCAAAGTTTTGCTGCTCGCTACAAATTGAAATCTGCGCGTTTGCCAACTTATATTCTGATGAAATTCTCTCGCCATATATAAGAAACCCTTACCAGATCATTTCGTGGTGTGGTGTGCCCTTAAAGATCACTTTTTTTCAAATTTTCTTTTTCTGGGTTTTTTTTTTTAGGTTTGTTTTTTAAAAAAATATAATTTTTTTTTTTATTTTTTTTTTGTAATTTTTCTTTTAGGTTCCAGAGACTTAAAGTCGGTCGTCTTGTGAATACAACGTTGTGTTCGCAAGGCTTCGTGCAAATTATTGATGGCGATGATTCGAGTTCCGTTTCCAACAGACATGCGCCGGGTTTCTTTTGCGGGGAGATCGACCGTGATCAAACTTATATCTCTGAAACCAGTTTCGTTCACATTGTATTTTCTGCCGAATCGTTCACGGGTAAAATTTATTTACGCAACCGAAATATATATCAACAGTAGAAATTTAGTGCCATCTTTTTCTTCTTTTTGAGTAAAAAAAAAACAAACAAAAGAAAAACCAACAAAATCTTTCCAAAGAATTAAAAAAAAAAACAAAACTGTTTGTTCTAAGCACATAAGCGAGTCTTAAAATAATAAATTAATAAATTATGCACGATAATTTTTGCGGCGGTTACTAAGCCTAATTACACCAAATTCGCACCAAATTTGCAATCCATACAAAAAGCGTCACTAAATATCTACTAAAATGCCTCAAGTACTTACTTAAATTCATTTGTTTATTTCCATTTGCCTAGATAAAACCTATTTGACTTTCACTTCCCGTGCCGAACAACAATTTGAATTATACGCCCGTTATGGACCCAATCCAATCCTGTACCCGGATCGTCGCGGCAAACTCGTGAGCGGCACTTTCTGCGACCGCATCTTCCACGACTGTCGCTTGGGAACATGCTACGTTCAATCACCTGGCTACCCGGGAATTTACCCCCGCAATCTTCGTTGCCGTTACTTTTTGCATACCCAAAATGTATACATCAATCCACATTTGGAGAACGAGGTGCTCAGCATCGATGGCCAACACTGCGCCGACATGATCGTCTGCCCCATGCGACCGGTCACCACCAACTGCCCGGGCGACTACCTTCGAATCCACGACGGATGGACCGAAACCAGCCCCGTCATCGGCACGTTTTGCGGCACCGGGCGCTTCCCATACGCCATAACGGGAACCAGCACTCGACTACTCGTCGTGTTCGTATCCACCTTAGCCGGGCCCATGCTCAACACGGGCTTCCACTTCAGCGTGGGGCCCAATCCGAAGTGGGTGGGGCCCGGCGCGACCAAAGTGAACGGATCGTGCGGCACAATCTTCGACAGTCGCGACGAACTTTCCGATCACGATCGTCGCTTTCACTCCTTAGCCACGTGGTACACGCCGAACACAAACTGCGATTTTCTCATACGCGCCCTGCCGAATCAAATAATTCGTCTGTATTTTAAGAGTTTTCGTGTCCACCGACCGAAACACGCCATCGCTCCCACGAGAGATTGCTCCGAATCGTTGTCCGTCTACGATTCCAACCAACGCGACGAAGCCCGAGTGGTGGCCATTTTCTGCGACACTTGGGCGGCGCCCGTGCAAGACAGCAAAGACTTCGTGTCGTCCGGTCCGGCCATGTTGATCCAATTCAAGAGCGCGACCGGCTCGTACGCCGGCTCTTCTCTGGATTTCTGGATCCAATTCGATTTCTACAACGCGTACAAGTACGGGCAGCCAGTGGCCAACACCGCTTGCGACGAACTGTTCCAGAGCAGCTCCTCGCCGTCGGGACTGTTCAGTTCCCCGCTCAACCATCTGATCTTCAAGCGCAAGGATTCGTTACAGTGCCATTACACTTTCGAGGCGAACGCGGCGCCTTTTGAGCGCGTTTTCCTCACACTGTTCTCCCTCCAGTTCGGCTACAACAAACGCGCGTGCATCTCGTGTTTGGCCGACCCAGTAGATAAGATAGTGATTCGAGAATCCTCCGACAACACGACGGACTTGGTTTGTTTATGCAACAACACGAGCGACCTCGGCAAGCACGGCGGACTGACTTTCGTGTCGTCGGGCGCGAGTCTGGAGCTCCGACTGCACTACGAGGGCGAGTTTGTCGAGTACAATTATTTCCACAACAAAATGGAAGTGTTTCAAGGAACTTACGAATTTTTTCACGGGCCGTTGTGCGGGCCCAGCTTGATTCCCAGCAGAAGCCAAGGCGAACTCGTGTTCCCCTACGTGGAACCGGACTATGTGGACGTGGAGCGGTTCGTGCACTGCATCTGGACGATTTACGTGACTCCGAACAAGGACCTTTTTTTGTGGTTCGATTATTTACAAATGTCCGGCAATTGCACTTCGGATAGGATCGAGATCCGCCTGCCGAGCGCCGGCTACAGCTACGCCGACGAGGCAGTTTTGAGCGTGTGCGACGACCAAGCGTTCCAGCTGCCGATCATCAATTCCACCAACATGGCAGCCAACAAGATTTTGGTGGAGCTGCGTGCGGCCCCTTCCTCCGACGCCAGGTTCAAACTGGTGTTCACTGAAGTGATGCAAGGCAAACAGAGCGAGTATTATTTAAAACTTGGCATGGAACCTTGTCCGTTTCTCTGCCACGGCTCCAACGTGTGCATTCCGCAGGATCTCGTGTGTAATGGGGTGGGCAACTGCCCCAAGCATTCCACTGATACGAGCGTCGAATTTGCCGACGAGGCTTTGTCTCTGTGTCGGTCGAGTGCCTTTTCTCTCGACTGGATCGCCATAGGTATGGGAGTGGCCGGTGGCGTTGTCATGACATTGTGCGTCATGTGCACATTCAGACGGTGCGGGGAACGGAATAGAAGAGTGGGAACACCTAGATGAAGGTATTTTTTTCGGATTTTTCAATTTCGTTTATATTAGCTGCATTCAAAGTTTATCTGTTTTACCGTTTTTGGTGTGAACACCAAAGACCACGCGGGTGGAGTGGTTTTTGAAGTGGTTTATATCGGGTTTTGGTTTTTACGACCAGATTTAAAATGGCTGGCACGAAAGTTAGATCGAGGGGTCAAACGTTCCAATCGTCGTAATGCTTACAGGCGAAGCATCCACTACTTAAAACGAGGATGAGACTTAAAAACTACACTGTAAACAGACCCAAAAAACCAACGCATTTATTGAAACACCAAAAACCATACAGATTTAAACTTTGTATGCACCCAGTGATTTATGTATGTGGATTGTACTTGAGTCATGAGTTAAATTTGACAGATGGGAGAATATACAGCCATAATCACTTTATTTGGTTTGTAGATCGGAGGATTGTAATTTTATCTTATGCGCTCAATTTTGATTTGATATGATGTTTTATGATAAAACAAACAATTTAATTAAATTAAAGGGGGGGGTTTGTTACAAGTTACAATGGTTTTTTTTTCTTTCAATTATTCAAATCCTGTAGTTGTTATAATGTCATTTGTCAACGGCCCCTTGATGAATTTTTGTTGCCACGTGGTTACATGATGTCATTTCGGAAAATTTCGGTGGTTTTTCATCGTGAGGAAATTTATTGATGATGTAAACATCAACTTATTTGAGTCAGATGAATCGATGTTGTGCTTGTTTTGTCATTTTGAGTGACAAAGCAAACTTTCAGTTTCGCGTGTCATGTTATGCTTCGCTTGTTTCTCGCGAAAATTGTAAATAAACGATGTGATGCACTCTGAGTTGTAGATAGCGGCAGGCTTTTCTGCAGGGTTTTGGAGGTCAAGATCATACAAATTATTTTTATTAATTCACAAAAATGTCAATTTCGTACGTTTTTTCCTCCGATTTTTGAACGATGCTCATCCCTGAGTATTACTAGATGGTTATTTTTACTTTTTATGATCGAAAAATGGCTGCCTGAAGTCAAATTGCACCTGGAAAGCCTGTCACATTTATATATATATTTTTTTTATTGTTCTTCTGGGCGAACGATAGCGAGCGAGTCTCCTTCTATCACACAAAATCAACATTTGTTGGCGCGTGTTTCAGGAAAACTGCTGGGGCTACAACTGCAAATTTGCGTATGAGTGCATCCTGATGGGTTTTGTGACCGTTTGCAAAATTATTTCAAAATTATCGGTGGGAGGGTCCTATATTCAAGTTTAAGGGTTTTCTTGACAATTGTTTTGTATTGTTTGCATTTTGCATTTATTGTTATCGACTGATTCAACGTTTGTTGCTCATTTTGCTGCTACATTATTTACTGATGTTTTCTTTTAAATTTAGCAGTGCTTTTTATTAATTACTTCCATGTAAATATCCTGTTTATGTTTTCATAATATTTAAAATCATTAAATTTAAAAAATCATGCAGTGTAGACGATAAATGCAAACAAAACCAATTACAACAAAATTTCTATCATAAATCGGAAATAAATCAAATCATTTCGGAAAAGCCCGTTTGTCTCTGTTACCATTTCATTTCCTTGCGGAGAAATAACGATATTTTTGCACAATTTTGTCTCTAAAAGATGCAATTGTGCCAAAATGAACATTTGTTTAAAAATAATACATTTCCAATGCACTTTTTCATGTAGATGTCCATTTTTTTTGCTATCCTAATTTAATTCAGCATACATCGACTATGCATCAATTGGGGTCCCCTAAGATCGTACCGTACATCTTGTAGGCTTGCATCTTTAGAATGGGATCCCCTAACACCTATCTCCTGCATAGGCTTTGCTGTGCATGGACAGGGAGTAGAAAGACCTCACTTTTATGTACAAACTTCAATAAATTTGAGTTCAAAAGAGTCTCCCTCGCTCGTCTTTCTGCAAATCTTGTAGGGACCTATTTAATAATACAATATAAAATTTTATTTATATTTCAGACTGAAATTCCAAAGTTCACAATTTATTAACCATATAACTATTCATTTGAATTTGATTTAATGCGTTTGTTTTTAAGAGTACTTGGTGATGATTTATGCACAATCCAATAGGAGATTATTGGCTGTATATGATCTCCCAACTCTTTAGTTTTTATGGTTTTAAATTTAACGCGGTTTAGTTTTTCCAGAAAGCAATTGGTATGGCGTAAAGTGGCGCGTAATCTACAATATTCAAGTCCTTATTGAAACGGTCGCTTTAAATGGGCACTAGTTCACTTATTCATGATTGGTTTGCATTTTCAATTCGATTTGTTTGAACTTTCGTAGATAAATAAATAAATAAATGCCCGCGAAAAAATGTAAAGTGGGTAAGCGTATGGTCCATTTGAAACGAAATAAGTTTTCTCGTGTAAAGGTCAGAAAGAGAAACAAACATTCTTTAGGTTGAGTTTAAATGGAATTGAACTATGCCTCTGAACCTTAATGCGCAGCTTAGTACAATTGTGTAGGAATTGTCTTTTTTCCGCAGGCTCCCATGACGGAGCACTTAAAGTTATCCATCATCCTCAAGCACCGGCACAAAAGGCGGTCGTCTCATTTTCTTTTCTTTTTTTATTCCTTATTTTTCCCCACTTTTTTTTTTCTTTTCTATTTCTTCACGGAATGGAAAGAAACAAAATTTTATGGGTGAAACGCCATCACCTGATTCGACGTGGGATTGCCGTACGCCATTCTAAACGAAGAGAGACACACATCGCAATAGATTTATTTTTCATTTATCAATCTGTTATGAAATACGAATTTTCTGTCATGAAATGTTTGAGTATTTAGTAGATGGAATTTTTTTCTTTGTTCTTGATAGTTTATTTATTTCGCTTTAAGGTGCAAAAAAAATAATAATCCCAATTTTCTTGTTCTCCACCACCATCTTGATTTAAATTGGTGTCTTGTGTCGCAGTTAGTCCAAGTGCCGTGCTTTAATATGGGGGAAGTAATTAAATACCATAAACTGGGATGATAATGTAATTTTTAATTTTGTTTTTGTAAATATTCATAGAAGAGTGTGTCTTTAGGAAAGTGTATTGTACATGAATTTTTTGACTTGTTGTCAAAATGGGTCTTTCTCTTATTGCTAGACCTTGATTTATTGTGTACACACATAAAAACATTTTTTATAACTTATTCTTGTTGCTCCGCTGAAATTTTTTGTCATTATTGGCTAGTTATAGCAATTTCAATTTTATATAAAGCTGCAAAGGAAAAAAAAATAATTTTTCTGTGATGACACTTAAAAGAAAGAAAAAAAAAGATACGCTTTGGTTATTGTAATAAGTTTTTTTCAAGTCGAATAAAATATTTTTCTACATTGCCTGTCCCCATCAACACCAGCAACGCAGCAATCCAGTCTTACACCATCGATTGAAAAGCTCCGCCTCTGGTTGCGCTTTTCTGCTTGCACCGCGCATTTTTATGTATATTGTAATGAGGAGGTAAATAAAACATTGCATGATTGGGATTAGACACGAGAGAATACGACATTAACAGATCCTGATATAAGGAGTTTTGCTGGAAATGAAGCAATTTCGCCATCTTTATTATTAGTGTAGTGGTAAACAACAAAAAGGGCGATTTTAATGCGGACAATTTAGCCAAGAAAAGTAACACAATTATTAGAAAATATGAAATGTTTTGGACATTTTGGTAAAAAAGTTCCAAGACTTTTCTAAAAGATTTCTGAATACAGCTTCTGGATTTGCAAATCTGGAATCTTGACTTTTTCAAATTAATTGTGTTCGTTGCATGTGTTTTTCATAGTGAAGCGCTTTATTTTGTTTAAAATTCTTTAAAAAAAAATTATAATTTCATGTTTTAGTATTTTAGTTAATTTTCCGGAAAGATTTTATGTTATGTTACAACAAGATTCTGCATAATATTAAGTGTTGTGCTGGATTATGAAAATAAGTGTTAATGTATTTGCATGCAGGTTAATTTGCATGGGGCATGGCTAGTCAACCGAGCCGTAAAGACCACACGTACAATTCCTTGCAGCATCTCAACATTTCACTTCGCCTTTATCATTTTGACAACGCTGTTGCTACACTTCGGTAAGTACTAAAACAACTTATCTCTTTTTAAAAAATAAAAAATACTTTTACGAGGTTAAAAAAACTAGACAAACATACATAAATATGAATTTTTACTTGCTTTACGAAATTTCTTTTTAAGTTATGAGTTTACTTGAATTTGTCGTTTAGCATTTTTCTCATTATATCCCTTCCCTTAATTCTCATGCACAATTTATGAGTCTTAAGTAGATGCTGCAAGACTTGCTTTCAAGTTTTAGGCCTAATATTGCCCTAAGGACTAATCTGTTTGTCATCTTAAGCCCATCCATTTGCGTTATCATCACTCTAGCGCGTGTCTTTTTCTGCTGTCTTTCATTTCTTTCCTTCGCATCTTTATATTAATCAAATAATTTTCAACACGTAATCCCTCGTGGAGTGAGAGAAGAATAAACAATTAAAGCCGTCGCAATGAGTTCGAGGATAAACAAGAGCGAGTAATTAGCACTTTAGCAGCATTTCGAAAGATGCTAACACCTAAAACACATTTTCAAACTGTTTGCTTTACCCCTGTTTTGTGTTTTCTCAATTCTCAGTAACTTTTGTTTGTGTGTTTTTATATTGTCGTTGTGTTTCATAGTGTGAAAATGTGAGAATGTTTCCGTTGCCTGATGTTGGCTTAATGGAAAATAGAATAAGTCCTTTGTTTAAGTGAAGGTTAAAACTGTATATAGAAGTTTGTTGATGACCGAGTTGTTGTTTTTGTTGTTGAGTTTTGCATTGGAGATTTGTCGTAGCTTTTTACGACGATGTTTGGAGTGGGTGCACGACCGAGAATAACACCCAAAGGGAAGAAGGAGCCGGTGATCTGGTATTTTGGATGACTGTCGTGGGGTGGTTGGTATGGGATGGGATGGAAATGCACCGTAGATCAGGCGCAGTGAGTAGGCAAGGACAAATTTTTGATGGGATTCCCGCCCAGAGTCGACCGTCGTTCGGTGGCTAACCAGCTAACATAAACAAGAGGACGATGCTGGCATTGCTTAAACCTGCGCTCGATCGATAAAGGCACTTTTGCTCCTCCGAGACAGTGCCAGATGGCGCTCACGAGAGTCAACGCTACCCTGACGAGATGTGGGCGAGAGTTGATGGGTTCACTCCCTTCCTCTTTTCACGTTTTTTTTTTCTTTTTTCTTTTTTTTTCTTCTTATGAAAGATTTACCAAAGTTGACAGTGCGAGGAATACATTTTAACGTGGAATATTTTTTATTGGTTCATTTCTTTTTCAAACTCCATTTCAAAAAGGTATAAATTTCGAAAAAGTGAGCGGGACGAGCGTCAAGAATTCCCTCGACCAATACCATAATTCATTTGTGACATTTTGTCAAAAAATTTGGACCATCTTCAACTCTGTCACGCATTACATTCCAACTTGTCAGGGGGTTTTGAAATTAAATTGTTATTGTCAATTGTAATGTGTTTTAGGATCAATTTAAAGCGGTCGAAGAGCTTTGCATCTAAAAGTGTATACGGTGGAAATTTATTTCTATTAAAACTAGAAGTTTAATCTTTAGGGAAAACGTTTGCTGTGCCAACAGTGTTTGAATCTTTCACGATATTTAATAAGATACGATGCAAAACAAAAAACATGTCATGTTATTAAATTTGATACGACCGTACCGACTGTTGTTGCGAACGTACCGAGTGTTGGTAAAATGGTACAGAGTGTTATCGCGACTGTATCGAGCCGAGCGTCACGTTTATTACTTTAAAGTAAATTGAAAATAAAATAAGACGTTTTTTTTAATACTTTTTTTCATTAAGTTCCAAAATAAGAATTTCTATTCATTTTTTACATTTATTCGGCAATAAATACGCCTTCTTTTAGTTAAAAAATAACTTACAAATTATCCAAATTGAATTTTTTTCTCTTCAAACTTTTATTTGAAATTTGAAAACCTCTTTGGACGACCAGCTGTCAAACCGAGCATTTTTTTCTGGGATCGGGAGTGGTTGCTGTAGACAGGTTTTACTTATTTCTATGGATCGTCAGATCACCGTGTTGACAGTCATGTGGATGACCAGCAAAGAACAAATGAAGTCACTCATTCTGAAACTTCATTTTAAAAACAGGAAAACAGCTTTAGAAAACTCACCTTGCTTCTTTATGTTATTTTTGATAAGGTTGTTTATAATGTACTACGTTGTTATGGGAACGCAAAAAGATGCTAATTGGGCAAATGATAATCGAAAATGAAAATATTATTTGAAAATATATCAACACAAACAGAAACTGTAATTAGCAGAATTCAACAGTTTAATTTTCAATCACCATGTAAATTAGAGATGTAGTAGGTGCGTTCAATGTTACCCGTTGCATAATGTTGAGTGTCTATCGACGGGGGAAAGTGTTTTAAATGCTTATTGGTAAGTAAAAGTATAAATGTTCACACTTTCTGCTTATAAGGGAGTTTTCACAGACTCCAAGAGTCTATTGCCACAGGTTAGAATGGCATCCAAAGCAACACGAATATCGGCATAACATTGCATCAATATAGAATGTCCGTTTAAAATCTATACAGACATTCTATCTTGTGGCTAGATGGTATCAATATAAAAATTCCATATGTACAAAGATTTTACACAAAAAAAATTTATATTTTAAAATGGCAATCAAGTAACCACAGAACAAAAACAAAGTTAAACTTTCTATATTCAAAAATCAATGCTTTCTGTCGCTAGTTTTCATACTGCAGCTTTGTCAAAAAAGGCGAAGCTTTTAACCATCCATAGATTTATCCCTTCTATTATTCGTATCCTGTCTAAATTAAAGTTGCACATATCATTTTTCAAGAAGTTAATAGCGTTACGTTGAATGTCAAATTATTCTTACCCTCTTTTAATATAAATAAATAATGCTAGGCACTTTATTGATTACTGGAAAAGTTTTGGACTAGTGATTGGCACTAATTCTTAAGCACACTGGGCCGTGTCGCCAACGCTTGATGGCTGTGCACTGGAAATGCATTTCCCAATATCGACCTACACCTGATAAAAGAACCTCCCTGTATCCACCTGACGTTTTTCTCTCGACTCTTCCATGGAATAGTTCGTTTTACAAAAGTTTTTCTAGGATTTAGTTTTATACACACACACACACACACGGGTCTTTTACCTTTAAAAAATGTGATTCGTAATGAAAACAGAGATAAGTAAAGGAAGACGTTGCAAGTGCATTTTCATCGGGGGAAACTGCGGCTAATGGGTCAGTTTAGTGGGTGCGTGTCCTCTGGCCTCACATGGCAAACGGATCTAGGAGAAAGCTTTTTATTTCGAAGGCACCAGATCGGGTTGCCCGAGGCCATTGTCGCTCCTTAATGTCCTCGTCCTATTAGAGCATCCTCATCCTCTGTTCTTTGGAGAAACCAGGCTGTTAGTAATTACCTCCTTTTGTTCAGAGTCCATTTCCAGGGTGTTTGGCCCTCACCCAATGCTCCTGTCACGCCGTTGCTCACCAACAACATCCCTTTTACTTTCTTTACACCGTGACACCATTTTATTTATCATGGTCTCTTTTATTGATTTATTTATTTTTAAATTTTTCTTTTCTTTTTAGAATGTCGATATTTTAAAGGTGACATGTTGAATTAATAAAAATGTATTTGAAATAGGGTTTATTCAATTGTCACCAGCAAACGAATAATTATTTTGTTTTAGTTTTATTTGGAATATAAAGAAAGTTTTTAGTGTACTGTGTTTTCTAAAGATTCGTTTTGCGTTAACAGAATCTTTGTTCTGTCATCGACTTTTGCTGGAGCTTGCAATAGTTTTCATTTGACTTGTCAACTTAGAGCGATTCAGTAAGCCTGTGGAGGGATGCTTTATATATTATCTGTGTGGACGTGTGGTGACACTAACTTTCATTGTGCGTTCGTACATGTTTCCAATAGGAATGTCAGCTCATACATACGAAAACACACTCATGGTGCCAAACTAGGTTCTTGAATTGTCAGTTTGAATCGTTTCAACTGATGTTGTCGATTAATTAAAATTAAACCCAATTCGACTGTAGAGATGTTTGCAAGAAGTAACTAGCACTAGACCTAAAGCTTATTGCCAGTCGAGCTAAAACTGCAGTGCTCATTACAGCTACAATGGTTGGTTGCTCAAGAGTCTGCCTGTAATATTGCGTCAATTACTCTACTCATTTTTAGCTGTAATTGCTGTCATCATTGCTGAATATTAACACTTCAGAAATGTAGTATCGGTGCTGTTCTGCAAATCTAAACGCAATATAAGTGAAGTTTGGTTCTGGCATTGCCAGTTAGCGCTGATAAGCTTAACCATTTTCTCAGATAATGGCAGTAGCTTAAGTTACTACAACATTTACAGTAGCTCTGATTTACAGATTTTTAGGCATACCGGTACTGAAAAATCCCCGTATGCCTGCCATTGGCGATTTCATTACAGCTTGCATCAGGTTTTGCTGAACTGCAGTGAAGCCTAACTTGTTCTGAAGTTAGAATTGCCAAAGGAAATTAAATATAAAACCAAACAAAATCAAATGCATGTGCTGCAAAAATATCTTTAAGTGCAATATACCGTATACAAAATAAATTTTTTTTAAAAAAAAAAAAAAGAGCATTTGCTTAAGACCACACGGTAGAAGTGAAACTTCCGTGACATGGCGTAATAAAGAAGAGAGAGGGTTGGTTATCAATTTTATTAGCAACACATTTATGTTGTTTTGTTATCTATACACTTAATCGTGAGGAGTCTGCGTGTCTGTCTGTCTGTCTGTCACTTTATTATCTCCTCCGAAACCGCCG
>JAQIXU010002504.1:0-11800 GCA_034701245.1 Strigamia transsilvanica
TATTGTAAATTTGATGAAAATAACAAAAATTATTGTAAATAATCAGGAAATTTTATTCTCAGAAAGAAAAAAAAACTTCATAAAACAATTCCATAGAAACAGATTTACTGCATGGCAAAATTTATTGTAAATTTGATGAAAATAACAAAAATTATTGTAAATAATCAGGAAATTTTATTCTCAGAAAGAAAAAAAAACTCCATAAAACAATCCCATAGAAACACATTTATTGCCTTCTATTAACAATCAAAAAAATCCAAAAAAAAACAAAAAAAAAACACTTCATTGAAAAATTAACAGATGTGCTCATTGTGTCAAAACACAGCCCAGAATGCAAAAAATTAAATAAAAACACCCCAAGACAGATGTTTAACCAACAGAGGAAGTTCCACCCTAAAACCCCAATGTCCACCCCCTTACTCACCTGAATTTTACGACTCAGACGCGACAGGTGGCGCGTCTCGACCCATTTAACGCCCTGGACAAATTTCCCAATTCTTTCTATACATTTTACACAGTGCACTCACTCACTCCTCATTCAACTCTGATTCCCTTACTCCCCCCTTTGCTTTTTTTCCTCTTTTTATTTTCATGCAGGAGAAAGGGTGTTTCAAGGTCGAGATGGATCAAGTTGGAGGGGGTTAAGAAATTGCTTTGGAAGAAAGGAAAGAGGAAAAAAGTGGTTGATAGTGACCTGATTTGGACGTTGTTTAACAATGGACTGTTGGGTTAGTTTGGGGTTGCATCACCCTTGAATTTTCAGTTTATTGGGCTTTGGTTTTGGTTTTGTTTTTCTTGTTTGGGTTTGGAAAGGATGTTGAGTTTTATGAGGTGTTTTTTTTGTTTTAGGAGGAAATTTTCGGTTTTGTGTGATTTTTTTCGGTCCGAATTTCGTGTTTTTGATGGTTTTTGTCCGAATTTTTGGATTTGCGGTTTTTTTTTTACTCGGGTTATTGGTCCGAATTTCATGTTTTTGGTCGTTTTCATCCGAATTTCGTGTTTTTGATGGTTTTTATCCGAATTTTTGGATTTGTGAGTTTTTTTTACTCGGGTTATTGGTCCGAATTTCGTGTTTGTGGTCGTTTTCATCCAAATTTTTTAGGGTTTTTATGTGATTTTTCGCTCCGAATTTTGTGTTGTTGACGGTTTTCATCCGAATTTTTGGGTTTTTGAGTGTTTTTACTCGAATTATCGCTTCGAATTGTGTTTTCTGGTCGTTTTTATCCGAATTTTCAGTCCGAAAATTCAAATTTTTTAGGTTTTGACGAATTTCGTGTTTTTACCCTAATTTCCAGTCCGAAATTTTATATTATTTGTCTTTCCGATCGTTCTCATTCCAATCATCCCTCCGAATTTCGTATTTTCGATCATTCCAATCCGAATTTTTCATTTTTAAACTATTTCCACCCGAATTATCTCTCCGAATTTCGTCTCTCTAACCACCCCCAACCCAACCTCCAATCCGAAATTGTTTCAACGTCCTCAATCCGAATTTCCCACCAAAAACTCCCCAAATTCACAATTTTCGGATCATGAACTTGAAATCGGATATTCCCTTCGTATCCCCGATAAATCTGATAAACGCCAAGAGTTTAGACTTCAAACCTTAAATTGTAATGTTTCGATCAATATTTCATCTGTCCCATTGCAGAGATAAGTGGAAATGCGATTAGTGGCAAATCTAAGCCAACAAGAAGGTATTCGAGTATTTAGCAATAACTTTTGAGTGTATGTGTGTTTTAGGGTGTGTAGTGGGGGTCCATGTCCTTTTTCAGCTTTACTGTAGCGATAAATTGGTCAAAGCAAGAAAGAAAGCGAGTTTTCAAGGCTGAAGCTTTGAAGGTCTGTTCTAAGTTCAAAGAACTATAGACGACCTACACTCGCTAAGTTTACTCTCATCAGTGTGTTGAACCCGCGACGCCATCTTGGAATTCGCCTTTGTCTCGGAGGAATCAACAAATCAATGGGTCGTCGAAAATAGAGTGTGGATTGGGTAATTTGGGATGGTTTAGGGGGTGGTGATTGGGTTGGTGTGATTTGGGGATTTTTTGGGAGGGTAGAAATTAATGTTGGTGGGGTTTGGGTTTTTTATTTTTTTGTTGGGGTTTGGGGTGTTCGGAAAGAATTGTGAAATTTGGGGAAATTTTTGGGGATATTTTTGATGAAATGCGACGAAATTTGAGAAATTTTTGATGGAATTCGAGAAATTTTGAGAAATTTTTGGTTAAATTGGCAAAATTTTAATTTTTTTTAACAAATTCGACAAAATTATCAAATCTTTCAACAAATTCGACAACATTATCAAATCTTTCAACAAATTCGACAACATTATCAAATCTTTCAACAAAATTCCCAAATTTTCAATAAAATTCGACAAATTTTCTCAAAAAATTTTAAATTGTCCAATAAAAATCTAAAAAATTTCCTATATAATTCGACAAAATTTCCAATAAAATTCGACAAAATTTAAATTTCCAATAAAACTCGACAAAATTTAAATTTCCAATAAAAATCAACAAAATTTCCAATGAAATTCAACAAAATTTCCAATAAAATTCGACAAAATTTCCAATGAAATTCGACAAAATTTCCAATAAAATTCGACCAAAATTTTCAACAAAATTCGACAAAATTCCCAAATTTCTCAATAAAATCCAACAAAATCCCCAAATTCCTCAACAGAACCCGACAAAACCCTCAAATCTCTCAACAAAACCCGACAAAACCAACAAAAAAAATCCCAATTCGACAAAACCCCCAAAACTTTCACTCAATTTCGACAAAAATCCTAAAAACCCTATCGAATCCATCTAAATCTCCATCTCTGCACAGCCACTTTCAAAACTGTCGACTGTCTGCAAGATCTGTTTATTTTATCCGTCAGCACCATCAAGGTCAGAAAGTGTGGTGAAAGGTGCCAAGCGGTGTCCTTGTCCGCCTTTACCACTGGCCACATGTTGCTGCTCGGTTCATCCAACTGTTTCGTTCAGTAGGGGAAACTTTTTTCTTCCATTTTTTCTTCCTCCATTTTTTTTTGTTGTTAAATTGCAGAAATGGGGTCTGGTACTCCGGTCGTTTTGTTTGATGGGTTTTGTTGTGTTGATGCAATAGACGTTTGCATTGGGTTTTTAGAATCGTTTCAAGGTCTGTGGTGCGATCATGTCGAAATAGATCGGATTTTTTTGGCTGTTTTTCAATAGGCAACAAAAATAAATTGGAGACACGAGGACATCGATCCGAGTTATTCCAGCGGGTATCAGGTGGATTATAAAGTCATGTTGAATTCAAGCGAAGAATAGAATATCAATCGTTGCACATGTGGGCAAAATTCAAAATTACACTGCGATATTTGCATACTAAATGCTGTTTCAAGATGTAAAATGAGTAAAGTTGCTGGTTCAAGCATGTAAATTAGTAAATTTTACTGTTTCAAGCATGTAAATTAGTAAATTTTACTGTTTCAAACATGTAAATTAGTAAAAATTACTGTTTTAAACATGTAAATGAGTGAAAATTACGGTTTTGAGCATGTAAATTAGTAAATTTTACTGTTTCAAGCATGTAAAATAGTACATTTTATTGTTTCAAACATTTAAATTACTAAAAATTAGTGTTTAAAATAGTGAAAACAGTAAGGATTACTGTTTTAAGCATGTAAATTTGTAACAATTACTGTTTTAAGCATGCAAATTTGTAACAATTATTGTTTTAAGCATGTAAATTTGTAACAATTACTGTTTTAAGCATGTAAATTTGTTAAAATTACTGTTTCAAGCATGTAAAATAGTAAAAATTACTGTTTAAAGCAGTAAAAACAGTAAAAAATTACTGTTTAAAGTAGTAAAAACAGTAAAAGTTACTATTTAAAGTAGTAAAAACAGTAAAAATTACTGTTTAAAGTAGTAATAACAGTAAAAATTACTGTTTAAAGTAGTAAAAACAGTAAAAATTACTGTTTAAAGTAGTGAAAACAGTAAAGATTACTATTTCACTCAGTAAGAGTAATGAAAACGACTGTTTTACGTAGTAAAACCAGTAAAAATTACCGTTGAAACCATTAGCAATTTGCCATCTAACGAGCAGAAATTTGTCTAATTTCACTTTTCAACAAATTTCTAATAACAATTAGAAGTAATTGGCGTTCGGGGCATCACGTAGCAGATGATGTTGTTTTTGGTTCCCTTTCTAATACAACATTGATCATGTTCCCTAGAGGTTGATGGCTGCTCATTCGGGGTGGATAACCTGAAATTCTCTTTCTCTTGAGTTGTCTTAAAATAAAAAAAAAATAAAAAAAAGTGGCCGTGACCTTGAATAAAACCAAATTTCTTAGGGGGTTGTAAATGAAAGAAAGACCCGTAAGGTTGGATAAAAAAAAGTTGGGGGAAAGAGGTTGAACAGGTAAAAAAAAATGGGGGACTTGCAAGTGGGGTTGATGAGTTAAAGGGATGTGGATAGGAGAGGTTATAAAAAAAACAAGTGGAGAAGGGGAATGTGGGTTTGTGAGTGAAGGGTAGGGGGTGATGAGGGGTGATGGAATGAGTTCAGCGGCCTATTTGATTGACAGAATGTGGGATTTTTAATTTGGTTGGTTTTTGGTTGGGTTGGAATTGCGAGGAAAGTTGGAAAAGTGAGAAAAGAAATGGATAAAAGTGGGGAAATTGAAAGATATGTTGGGAAAAGGTTTGGAAAGAAGGGGTAAATGGGCGGGGGGAGTCGGGGAATTTGGGAAAAAATGGAGGGGAGTCGGGAAAAAAGTTGAAAAATTGGGAAAATGTCCGAAAATTGAAGAAAGGATTGGGAAAATGTCCGAAAATTGAAGAAAGGATTGGGAAAAGTCCGGGAATTTCAGAGGCAATGGAGAAAAAATGGATAAATAGTTGGAGAAATTGAGAAAAATGGGAAAAAAGTCGAAAAAAATGGAGAAAATCTGCGGAAAAAATTGGAAAAGTGTCCGAAAACTGAAAAATGGGTTGGAACAAGTCCGGAAATTTCGGAGGAAATTGAGAAAAATGGAAAAAAAAGTAGAAAAACTGCGGAAAAAAGTCGAAAAAATGAAAAAAAAATTGCGGAACAAATTGGAAAAAGTCCGAAAATTTTAGAGGAAATGGATGAAAAATGGGTAAATAATCGCAAAAATTTAGAAAAACGGCAGAAAAAGTCGGGAAAATGTGGAAAAAGTCAGAAAAAAGGATAAATAGTCGCAATAATTGAGAAAAAGTCTGAAAAATGTGTAAATAGTCGCAAAAATTGAGAAAAAGCTGGGAAAACACGGGAAAATACCAAAAAACTTCGAAATATTCCTAAAACTAATTTCGAATTTTTCGCAAAAATCCTCAAACGACATAAATAAAAGCCGCAAAAAGAAAAAACATTGGATAAAATCATGGAAAAACTAGTCGATGATTTAATGCACGTGTTGGTGGGGTTAAAGGAGAAGATTTGACCTTTTAATGTATTTGGTTCAATGCCAGACCTTGAATCACCATCGGTCTGGGGTCTCAAGTTTCATCTGGTTTTCGGCTTCTCTATGCTGCAAAGTGAGCTTCACTGCAGCACTCTTCAGTCTTGCCGGGTCAAGGGCCTGCTAACCTGGTCCTTGTAACACTGACACTTATTAGCCTCAGTTTGTTGCTCCGGCAAGAGGAGAGTGAACTTAGCCTTGCTTTCAAGGTTTCTCCAACCGACATCTTTTATGAGAAATAAATAAAAATTTTTGAAAAATTTTAAAATTTTAAAATTTAGATTTAAAATATTATTGGAAAGGTGATTTAGAGTTTAAAAATTGGTTTAAAGTAATTTTAAAAATTAATTTTTATTTATTTCTTTTTTGTATTTGAAAAATGTTTTATTGAATTGACAAAATTTGAGAAATTTTTGATGGAATTCTAGAAAATTCTAAATTTTTTGATGAAATTCGAGGAAATTTGAAATTTTCTGATGAAATTCGAGGAAATTCGAACAATTTTTGATGAAATTCGACAGAATTCGAGAAATTTTTGATGAAATTGGACCAAATTTGAGAAATATATAATGAAATTCGACAAAATTTGTGAAATTTTTAATGAAATTCGACAAAATTCAAGGAACTTTTTATTAAATCGACAAAATTTTCCAATTTTACAACAAAATCGACAAAATTCTCCAATTTTACAACGAAATCGGCAAAATTCTTCACTTTTACACCAAAATCCGACAAAATTCTTCAATTTTACAACAAAATCCGAACAAATTTCCAATAAAAATCAAATAAAAATTTAAAAAATTAAACAAAACCAAACTAAACTAATTCCCCCTAAAATCCTCTTTCTAAACGACTAAATCCACTTTACGCTAACAAAAATTAAAATTCCGCCTAACTTTTCATCTCCACCACTTGTTGTATATGGAAAATCAGCGATAGCGAAAGGGTTGAGCATTGTGATAATGAACTCCACAAATGGTCATTGACCCTCCACCACATACCAAATTAGAAATTATAATCAAACTTTCATTTTCAACATTGGACCTCTTCACTTTTAAAAATCCCCAAACTCAACTAAAAAAAGAATAAAACTAAAACAAAAACACACAAATTCAAATGTGCACATTTATTTCATTCCTCCAAACGAGTCAATTAAATTGAAAGTCGAGTCGAGCAAATGTGCACAGTTTCGAATTTCCAGGAAATATTTGTTTTGTGTTGTGGGTGCATCTGTTGTAATGGATGGCGCTTGGAGACTCTTCCCAGAATGCACCTTCCGAAAGGGGAATGCCCCCTTTTACACCTTGATTACTCATCTCTGTACATCTTTAACTGCACAGTCCAAGGGCAAATCATGTCTGGTCTGGTTCCATCAAATAAAATTCAAAAAAAGAAATTTTCAAAAAATTTTTCACAAATTTTTTGACAAATTTTTTCGAAAAATCAATTTTCGAAATATTTTTCAGACATTTTTTTGACGAATTTTTTCACAAATTTTTTTGCAAACTTTTTCGAAAAATCAATTTTCGACTAATTTTTCAAAAATTTGTTATGCAAATTTTTTCGAAAAATCAATTTTCGAAAAATTTTTCACAAATTTTTTTGACAAATTTTTTCGACAAATTTTTTTGGGCCAATTTTTTCGAAAAATCAATTTTCGACCAATTTTTCGCAAAAATATTTGCTTAATTGACTGCAATTTGATTTTTTTTTGTTGAGTTGTGTTTATTGATTTATAGTGTCGTTGCCCCGAAAGCAAATTGAGTTTGGGTTGTACTAAAAGGTGGTTGAGTCGCGCATTAGTTTTGTTTTGTTTGTTTTATTTCGAGGTAAATTAGTTTGTTGTTTTGCTTTTTGTTTTGATTGGGTTTTGAGTTTGGTTTGGTGGCTGCTTCTGTCTGCTGTTTGAACTTGGTTTTGAGGTGTCAATAAACTCGGGGAGTGCAGGGAATGTGTTACAATGACCCCAAAGACAAGAGGAGAAGGAGAAGGAGGAGAAAAAAATGTTGAAGGCCAAGGTTCTTGAAGAAAGCGAGCTCCATTTTGGAAAATATTTTTAACTTTTGGTTTTATTTGAATATTAGTTTTTAGGGAATTGTTAGGAAATGTTAAAAATAGGAAATAGAATCATGAAAAATGTTAAACTTAAAAATTAAATCATCTAAAATAATCGAAAGCGACAAAATAAAAAAATAATTATAATTCACAAATGAAAACGTCAAAAACGTTATAATTCACAAATAAAAACAGTAAAAACGTTATAATTTAAAAATAAAAACATCAAAAATGTTAAAAGTAAGACATAAAAACATCAAAACGTTAAAAGTAAGAAATAAAAACTTCAAAAACGTTATAATTTTAAAGTAAAATCATCAAAAACGTTAAAATAAAAAATAAAAACATCAAAAACGTTAAAATTAAAGCACAAAAACATCAAAAACGTTATAATTCAAAAATAAAAACATCAAAAACGTTTTAAAAAAAAATAAAAATAAAAACGTTAAAATCACAGCATAAAAACATCAAAAACAATAAAATCCAAAACCAAAAACATGAAAAACAAAAACAAAAACAGGAAAATCGTACATCTCCAATCAAACCAACTAATACATTTTCCCACTTGGTCACTAATGATATTGAAAAAGGTACATTGACCTTGGATTTTAGGGCAACGACCACGGATCCAGGTAGGAGAAACAGGGGAGGGTTGGCACTTGAGAAAAGGGTGACTTCCTTCAAGGGTACACGTTTTTTCCATCCCATCCCATCCCATCCAAGGGTCCTCTTTTTGCACCAAATTCTTTACAATCCTCTTGACAAGTGTTCCCAAACAACATCTTACCTGTCGAAGTGAAAGTTGCCCAAAATAGCCCCAAAAGTGGCCCAAAATGGCTCAAAAGTGCCCCAAATTTTGGGTTATGACCGAGATGTATTTGGGTGAGTAAAATTCCTGACTGATGGGTCTTTGTGTGTGGGGCTGTAGGGTTTAGGGGTGTGCAGCAGGGGGTATTGGATTTGGTGACAAACAAGTTATTTTAAGCGTTGTAGGCCATTGACCGGGATTGATGGGAAAGTGGTGATGCTGATGCGTCGTAACCCCCTCGTTCTTGTTCTCTTTCTCTTTCTCGGCGGTTATTTTTGGCCACGACTGTCTACTAGAGTTCACTGGTTTCAGTTTGTTTTTTTATTTTTTCGTGTTTTTGTTGCAAGGTCAGTTGTTTTGAGATTGGGTTGGGTGCGCGCTGGTTCGTCAATCATTGTTGCGCAAAGGGGTTGGGGAAATGTGAACGAGAATAATGGATGGGGGAGTTCGAAAAAACGACAACAATGTGAAAATATTCGACAAAATACAAGTAATGTGTGAAAAATGTCGAGAAAATGACAACAATGCGAAAATATTCGAAAAAAACAAGTAATGTGTGAAAAATGTCGAGAAAACGACAACAATGTGAAAAAAACTGGAAAAAACGACAATAATGTGTGAAAAAATTCGAAAAAACTACAACAATGTGAAAAATTCGTAAAAAACAGCAAAAATGTTTGAAAAATTTCGAAAAAACGACAACAATGGGTGGAAAAGTTCGACAAAAAATTCCAACAATCGATGGAAAAGTTCGACAAAATTTCCAACAATGGGTGTAAAAGTTCGACAAAAATTTCCAACAATGGGTGTAAACGTTCGACAAAAATTACAACAATGTCCGAAAAAAAAAAAATCCCAAAAACATAAACGACAACAAAGTTTTATTTTATTCCATTTCAACAAAACTTACCCAACTTTTCAAAATCCAAATTCCCAACTATAATAACTTGACATTCGCCACAAAAAATCTAATCGAAAAACACACCTCAAATCCCTATCTCAAAAAAAAAAAAAAGAAAAAACAAACAAAACCCTTTACATTTTACTCAGAAAAACACAAAGTGTGTTTTTAACCCATTAATTATCGGTTATCACCACAACACGGCCGATTAAATCAGATTACAATTTCTGTTTACTGGGTCGTTTTATTCATCTCATTTCCAAACCGAACAAAAAGAAACAAAAACACATCGATATTTGCCAATTGCCATCTTTCCCTCATTCAAATTCCATTGAACCAGGAAGTTGTACTCCGTACAAACTCAGGGGGGTGTATTAACATGATGGGGGGTGTGTGGGGGAAAAGAAAAAGAAAGAAATGATGAAATAAAACGCAACCCCCACACCACACTCCCCCATTGCCAACTGTTATCCCTTTCAATTTGATCCCCATCACCTGCATATTTGAAATTTCCAAACAAAAACCCCCACAACCCCCACAACCCCCGAAATCCCTTTCCCTTCCTTTTCCGGGGAGCAGCTGAAAGTGAATTTCGCGTTGTCAACAGCAACCAACATGTAAACAACCATTCAAATACCTAGAGGACGTTGACATCTGTTGGAAAAAGAAACTGGAAAAAAATGAATGGCTTTTTAATTTAAAAAATTGTATAAAGTTACAAAATGGTGGGTGGGCAGGTAAGGGGGCCCGGGCCCTGGTGAAATGAAATTGGGCCCTTGACTGGTTTTCAGACACAGAAAACAAAATTTTTTTTAATATAGTTGGGCCCCGGGACCCATTCGGACTTCCGGGCCCCTGTGAAATCAAAATTTTTAACTGGGGCCCCTGTGAAATTAAATTTTTTTACCGGGGCCCTTGTGAAATCAAAATTTTTTACCGGAGCCCCTGTAAAATCAAATTTTTTTTACCGGGCCCCTGTAAATTAAAGTTTTCCCCGGGCTCCTGCCTGGTTTTCAGACACAGAAAACAACTTTTTTCAAATATAGTTGGGTCTTGGGCCCCGATGAATTAAAATTTTCCCGGGCTCCTGTAAATTAAAAATTTCCTCTGGCCCCTGTGAAATTAAAATTTCCCTGGGCCCCTGTAGAATTAAAATTTCTCGGGGCCCCTGCTTGGTTTCCGGACAGAAAACAAAACATTTTTTCAACACACTCGGGCCCCGGGCCCCGTGTATTTGTCCCGGCTTGTATAAAATCGTCACACGTGCCCGTTAGGGGCCCAAAATGAGGATATTGTTGCGAGCGGCGAAACGGAGCAGGCGGGAAAGTGAAAGGAGATCTTGACCTCATAAAGGGCCACTCACTCGAGCGTTCTGGCGAAACCGAACCACCTTTTCTTCCTACCTGTGTTTTTCAAGGGCGGGAGAAATCGCAACTCGAAATCCACCGAAATTCGATCCCAAATTCAAAATCAAAATCAACCGTTATTCCAATACCCTAGATTAATAAATAAATAAAAAAGATATAAATAAATATTTTATATATAAAAACAAGAAATCAAAAAAAAGCGAGCAAACTTTGTTATCAAACGGGAGCACAAAGGGTTAAATCATGAGAGTGAGACCTTCATTCCACGGTCCCTCGGTCATTGACATCGTCGGTTTGCCTCGTGTTTGTGCTCCACTAATCCAACCCACCAATGAAATCGCGCGACGCATCCCATGCACTTCCATACCGCGCATCCCCATTGGTCCTTTCGCCCTCTCCCTTCCTTTTTGTTGGGCGTGTGTCTGAAGGGAGAGGGTGGAAAACACGACACCAGCGCCAATCCAGCGCAGCGGCAACATATCGCGGCCGCTGGGATTAAACAGGCCACACCGAGCCGAGCACTTTCACTCACTATTAGTGCAACCCTCAGACGACGACCACGCTCGTCGTGTTTTCTCCCAAACTTATTTTGATTCCCAAGTGCTCGTCTGTTTGTTGTTCCACTATATCACGTGTGCTGTGACTGTGCATCATTACATGAGTTGACTCAGGATTCGCATTTCGTCTGAACCAGCGAGTTTCGCCTTCGTTTGTTCACCGCTGCAACAATGATCCTCACAGAGAAGGACTTGCAATTGTTGAAAACACTCTCGTCGAGTGTGCAAGAGCAGACCAAGAAAGAACCGGAGCTGAAAATCGGTACGTAACATTTGTAACAACAAATTCCCATTGGCTTTTCCATTCGATTTCTCGCCGGTTTCGTCGCATTGTTTCGTTTTTCTTCTCGCTCACAGAGGTCAGTGTATTGTGTGGCCTTGGTTTGCTGCTCGCTTTCTAGAGGCCACAGACCTCGGCTCTAGTCAAGGTCAAAATCTTCCCACCCCCAACCCGTGTTCGTTGCCCCTCCTCGATTTTTTTTTGGGGGGGGCAATGTATCATGGAGGGGGCGTTTTTTTATTTTTTTGTTTTTTTATTTTAAAAATTGTTGGAAAATAATGTCAACTTGAATTTTGTGTTTTTTGTTGATTTCTGGGTTTTGTTGTTGATGTGTTTTTGTTGATTTTTGTGTTTTTTGTTGATTTTTG
>JAQIXU010002505.1:0-11793 GCA_034701245.1 Strigamia transsilvanica
ATTCCAAATCGATCGTTTTCTTCGGCCACGATCTATTCCTTTACTCGTGGTCGGCCATGATGTTGCTGGGTGACGTCAGTGATCCTGAATCCGATGACGGGTCTTGATTAACCGTCGCCATGCCTAAAAAATTGAATTAAACTTATGAATTATCCTAATAAAACCCGGCGCTGGTTTCCTCCTCATGTTTGAACTATATTTAATTTCCACCTACCGCCTATACCTGCTTTTGCTGCTTTTGAACTCTGGCAGCAAGCAATCCATCCCAACGACTGTATAAGCAAGCATAAAAGAGGAGGGTGTGGGGAAAGGCGAGCGGGGGTGACGGGATATCGCGGATAGTCGGGGGAAAAAGTATGTAGTCGTGTGTTTACACAACACGCATCGTGTATTAAATTTGCATTAGTGATGAAGTGGGAAATATTAAATGCTGAATCATTTAACAAATCATCAAAGTGGTTGCGTTTGCAATTTGGGAGACAGAGGATCGTAAATCTGAGACTCATATAGTGTCAGTTTGTGAGGGGTATGCGTGGGTTTATGTCGATGCGTGTGGGATTTGGAAATTATTTGGAAGTTTTTAGGTTTGGGGAGTTTGAATTTGGTTTTTTAGTGTTTTTGAGATTTAAAAAATGCAAATTATGCATAAATTTTGGATTTTTTAGTGTTTTTTGGGATTTAAAAAAGCAAATTATACATAAATTTTGGATTTTTTTAGTGTTTTTGGAATAAAAAAAAGCAAATTATGCATAAACTTTCAATTTTTTAGTGTTTTTAGAATTAAAAAAATGCAAGTTATGCGTAAATTAAGTATTTTTGAGATTAAAAACATTCAAATTATGCATAAATTTACAATCTTTTAGTGTTTTTGGGATTAAAAAAAAAAAATTATGCATACATTTTGGATTTTTTAGTGTTTTTAGGATTAAAAAAAGCAAATTATGCATAAATTAAGCACTTTTTTCAGTGTTTTTGAGAGTAAAAAAGTCAAATTTGGCATAAATTTGGCATTTTCTTAGGGTTGGAAAGTTTATTCCTTTGGATTTTTGCATTTAGCATTTTAAACATTTTTTGAGATTAAAAAAAGGAAAAGTGTGGCCTTATTTATTAGTAAATTAGAAAATGAAACTATTAAAATCAATTTTCTCGATGTTTTACATTATGTTTTACAGTAGTATATGAGAGTAATTGATTGTCAAATAGTTTTAGTTTTTGATTTCCATTTCAATGAAAACTTGTGTTTTTTCCTCAACTAATTTCAATTTTCAATTTTTTGTATAGGTAAATATTTTTTTTTATACCAGCAAATCCGAGGTTTGCTCCACACATGCAATATCGTAGAACTTCTTGTCAGTGTGGGTTTCATTTAATGCATTCAATTCAAATTCCAAAATCTCCAAAAACAAACGCAATTCAATCGAAGCGGCACCGTCCTATACCAAAAAAATCAATATAAATTAATAAATAATTCTATATAAATATCATCTGTTGTCTTGAATTGGGTATTTACAAGTCATATTTCATATTTCTGACGCCACCTATTTCAATTTTACTGTATTACGAAATTCACGCCGCAATCACTTCGCCGTCGTAGCCATTTTTGTTGTTTATTTACATCATTGCGCATGCGCTCATCTACACTTATAACTAAATTAAATTCAAATTTAAAAAAACAACCAAAAACAAACCAATAAATATTTTTTATTTAATTTTATTTCCCCTAAAAACCCAAAATTCAAACTCATAACCATGACATTCTACCCGAAACAGTTGCCGCTCGAGTTCAGCAGCAAATAATTTATCTGCTGCACTGACAACCCACAAACCAATGAAAATCGCTTATCACTCACCACGTGTTGATTTCCACCAACCAAATCCTCAAAAATAAACAACAAACTAATTCTAACAAACAATGAACACCAATTTCCTAAAATTAATCCTAACAATCCAAAACACCAAATTTCTAATTTAATTTAAATCGAACACATCAATATTTGCTTTCTACAGATCGATACCCTCCACTAACTACCCCCTGCACCATGCCACACGTTATCCACCCAATCCACCACAGACACTCATTCTTAAAACCATCATTGGATTAAACCAACAAAATCTACATTGGTGCTCTGCCATCTTGGAACCCTGTAGCCATCTGGCCGCTGCAACCGGAGTGTTATTGCAAAATACGCCAGTGAACTGATGCCCATTTCTGATGTCTTGTTGCGAGTAATTTGCTAACAATATTGGACAGCAACGTGCCTATCCAGGAAGAGAAGGAACAGGAAGAGGAATCCGCAGAAGAAGCAGAAGAGCAACCACGGGTAAGTACTGTAAGTGCGTGGTTTGTCTTGCAGGGGAGAAAACCACAGTCATGTTGCCCTGCGCGCACGCCAATTTCTGCACTACATGTGCAGAAAGGGTAATCCGCTGCAGGCAGGACTCCCCGATGTCCCTACTGCAGACACAATGTTTGCACCACATTGCGCATCTTCATGCAGAGAATGAAAATACACAGGTTTTTTTTGGGTTTGTTTGGGCCGCTTCAAATTTACCACCATCGTAATTAACCAATACGCAACATTAGCAGCCACCCATCATTCTTGGTTGTATGACGTCATGTCCCTTTGTCCAATTCGTTTTTTTGCGTTTGTTTGGGCTTTTTTTGGTTTTTTTGTTTTGTTTTTTTGGGGTTTGGTTTCTTTTTTTTTTTTTGTTGCGCTTAGACATATTTTTATTCAATGTATGGTTGAGAACTAAATGAGGCAGTTAAAGCGCAGCATTGCGCTTAGACATACATTGAATATGCCCAAGCGCGACGTCGCACATGGAAATACCTGAAGTGTCGCGCGTGGTACAGAGGGCCGTTTTTTCTTTTTCTTTTTTTTCTTCAAATAAAAATGCCTATTCCTAAATAATGGTATTTTTGGAGTTAAGCTGTGCACTTTTCCACATGAATTGTGTATTTTTGTAGCAATAAATGGCTTTTTGTAGAAACTTTTTAATTTTTGCAGAAAAATTGTTAATTTTGCAGATAAGTGTTAAATTTGGCAGAAAATTTTTCATCTATGTGCTTCAATTGTCAATATTGTTTTCTGGATACAAATCATTTTATTTTTAAAAGAAATAAGCTTACCTTGAAGAAAAATAAATTGAAAAATGCAGCAAGCAAAGCATTAAATAAATTTTATTTAATGTAAAAATATTGATTTCGTTTTATTTAATTTAAAAATAGATTTTGTTTTATTTAATTTAAAAATAGATTTTGTTTTATTTAATTTAAAAATAGATTTTGTTTTATTTAATTTAAAAATAGATTTTGTTTTGTTTAATTTAAAAATATTGATTTTGTTTTATTCAATTTAAAAGTATTGATTTTGTTTTATTCAATTTAAAAATATTGATTTTGTTTTATTCCATTTAAAAATATTGATTTTGTTTTATTTAATTTAAAAACCTAATTTTTTAATTTGGTTCTTGTTTTGTTACTTTTTATTATACAGTAAACTGATTGTTTTAAACAATTAAGCACAATCTGGTATATGATCAGTTGCAGCCAGCTATGTGTGATCCCTAAAAAGGTAGACATGGCCAATCCATCTGGTGGTTGCAATTAGAACTGGCCACTTTCAATTTAAGCATCAAGCTGAGCGTGACAAGGCAGCAACAGTTTTTATGACCGCAATTGTATAATTGAAATGGCACGACAAATGAATATCGGGAAAATTTCACTTTGAGTGTCTTTTCATGAAATTATATCCACTTTGTTCATCTCGGTGAGCTGATTCCAAATGTGTAATACCCCTAAAGCAGCAGCACCGATTAACTCTGCTGTAGTGATGTGGGTCGCCAGGCAAGAAGGAATAACTGCTCAACCAATCGCATCGTGGATACGGATTTATTCTATTTCATGTAAATATGCACAATGCAGGAGGTAGCGTGTTCACGTGGTTTTCCAAAATAAAATAAAGAACTTTTATTGTTTTTGACCAAAGAAAGGTTTTAAAGTGTCATTTTGTAAGTAACTACACCTTACACAAAAAACTCTTATAATTGTGTTGTATTTCTGAATAGCACGTTACCGTACTTAAGGTTTCTGAGACAAAGTTGAAGTGTAATACAGTGAAGCCTGTCTCCACTAACAACTAATGGTGCTTAATTTTTGTGCTTATATTGGTCGCTTTCACATATAGATTGATTAGATTTCATAGGTATTATAAATAATGAGGAAACATTATTAGGATTGTTAGTATTTAAGTTGTAAATCATGTTAAGTATACATTCCATTCAGTGGCGTCAATAGGGGGGTGCAGACCGCACCGGGTGACACCATTACGAGGGATGACACCAAGATGCAAATTTACGATTTTAGCTCAAGTTTTCAGCACAAAAAATGAACCTGCGATACTATTTGTACTATACTAAGTCGCAAAGGGGTGACACCATGAATTACCACACTGGGTGAAACCAACCCTAGTGACACCACTGATTCCATTGTACGTTCAGTTAATGCTGTTCATGCTGATAGTAAAAACACTTTCATGTTCAACTGGCCTATTTCATTCTCAAACTGTGGCAAAAACACAACAACGATTAAACATCTTATTAGAGGATTTTAAACGTGGAATTTTTCATACTTCTAAATTAGGAATCGGGTTTATTTTTTTACAGCATTTATTGAGAAAAATGGAAATGGTGGATATTTGATTTAAAAGTGAGAAAACTGATAATCCCAAAAAAAAACCAAAAGTAGATCCAACATCGCAGAGAAGTTTGTCAAATGGCAGAACAAGTTCCTCTTTGAATACTTCTCGGAAATTACTCTCCAATTCATAACGTGAAAATAGAATAGATCGATCAATGGCTGAGGGGAATGACTGGTCATATTCCACTTGAGGAATGTAGAAGGTGTGTTGACACGGAGGGTGGCACCTACATTTGGTTTTCAAAACCTCCTGAATGGAAGGTCTCATAACTCGTTTAGCCGAGGTGGAATTGGCGCAAGAAGGCAACGACGAGTTGGTCATGAATGGTAAACTGATGGTGAGAAACAAAATGAAAACACAATGCAACAAACAAAAGTGCAATTTAAACCTGCATGAAAAGTTTCGTATGTCTGCCATTAGACAGTCGTCCTCACATTCTCTAAATTCTTCCATGTCTACACAAGGTTTTGTTGGCGTTGGCAACCGTGAAAACTGGTAATTAAATTTAACAGTATACAAATTTTGGAGGGCTGATATTTGACTTAAACCGCGAGACTTACAGATTTTCTTGTAAAACTGACGAACATCCATGAATTATGTGGGTGAATCATGTAAGTGGTAAAATCCATAGATTTTCTGTTGCCATTAAGAAAATCTAAAATTGAAATTGAATTAAAAAATAAAATAATACTACGCTGTCTGTTTGTATAGCAGGATTTCAAGTTTAACAAGAACTTACTTTAGAATGTGAATTACAACCTCTAGGTTCAATGATCTGCATGATGCAGACATAACCAGTCGCTACGTTGTATTGAACGACATCTATGGTGATATTGTATGAATTACTTATTACAAATATGCAGTTTGGTCAATTTTACCATATTTGACTTTAGTGCACTCTCCAAATACGGTCGGAGTAGATGTTTTTTTTCCTTCCACTGTGTTTAGAAACGATAGATCCAAGCCGATGGCACTCTGTATTAGAAACCAACATTATATTAAAATATTTTAAAGCATAATTTATACGTTCTTTAATTTTTATAAAAACATACCAATGGCAAAAAACTGTCAAAGTTAGCCGAAGCTTCCCACAAACCATTTGCATCGCCTGCAAATTTCGATGGTGGGTCGAGTAATTCGGCAATATTGAATTTCTCAACACACGGCACGTTCATACTCTTGTTTTTGATGACATATTCTTTTTCATCAATAACAACATCATTTTCATTGCAAATAAGTAACGTTGGGATTTGAACGAGTCGATCTTCCACTACTTCGATTGTGGTGTAGACAGGAAACGAGTAATACGACATTATTCGACTGCTGACTTGATAAACGCAGGCACAGACGCATGCAACCAGAAATAATCCTTTGATGTATGAATGAGAAGTGACTACCTGTGACATTGAGAATTCTTTTTCTTTGACTACAATTGTATGAATCCATTGGAGAATATTCTTTTCGAAAGAAGTTTTCCATTTCCCGGACATAACCATCTTCTTATATTGTTTTTGTGCTCTGCGAGTGATGACTTCGACTAAACTCAAACACGAGACTCCGATGTACAAGCCCATGAAGCCTCCAGTGTCGCACAGCAGAGCGATGATGTCGTAACAGAATTGCTCGGACAAAGTGAGTTCTTTATTGCTGAATGAAGAAATTGTCAAAGTGTTATCGACAACATTATCGAAATGTTGATAAGCAATTATTATATTTCTGTTGCATCCTCTGGCGCAGCTGCAATCGTAATGTGGATTGACCTTTATCCTTTTTTGGTGAATGTTTTTCATATAATTGCAGGTCTGGTTGTCTGCAATACACTCTTTAAGATCCGTATCCGGCATGTATGGCAATCTGAAAGGATGCAGTACTAACAATGTAATGCTAACCAAAGCGCACGTACGAACACACCAAGAAAAAGATACATACAAATCATTCCAAAACAAACAAAGCGATGCAGAAAAGCCAGGCAAGAACACAAGAAACACAAAAGACAACCTTTTGGCTTTACTCCATGGACTTGCTATTTTTGGGATGATTATGTTTACCTGCAGAGAGTGCCATTCTCAGTTACCTGTTTTACGAAACATGAGTAATGGCATTCTAGCTCTTCACGTTCTTCCACACAAGGAAAACTTCTTCGGTGTAGAAATTTGTACTAAAACCGCAAAAATTATGTTGTGTTCTTATCTAATCTGGTTGCAATGTGAACTTACTCTCTTAATTGCGAATAGTAACTCAGAATGCTTCACAACGGATGAGGCGTGCAGCAGAGAGGAACCAATAAATTTATTCTTCCCTTTCATTGCTTCGACGTTGACCTTTTATCATTTAGCAATACAATGAATGATTTATAAATCTAATTTGGTTTATTCCCATCTGATAGCAGAATTTTAATTCAGTGTGGGATATCATATTTTAATTCCAATGCCTAATTAGCTGTTTGGTTAATATGGAAATTATAAGCGATTTAGTGATTTACATTTTAAACTAGATATCCATGAATAATATGTAAGATCTTATGTAGGATAGCTATAAAAAGGATATCCAGAACAACGTGTACTACTTTAGTACACTGCTTTAGAAAACACATGAATGGTTTATTAGCTAAACCATTAATGAAATAAAATTCTGCGTAGTCGTGGTAATTCCTGTACCGTTAAAATTCCTAACGAGGCTCGTTCTCTCCCACTTTTTATTAAACTTAGATCAAGCTTATTATACTTAATGACAACTTTTGCTTGACAACCAACGGGTATTTTTCCCTCTAACAATTGAGCAATTCAAAATTTTATCAAAATTATTGTTATAGTTTTGGTTTTATAATTTTTTAAATAACACTTACTGGTCGTTGCTTGCAATTGACTTCCCAGTACAAAGTTCATTTCATCAATAACTACATTGCTCTGAATATCGTCACAAGTACCTTTTGACCCCTGCAATGAATTATTGCCAATACAAGTTTACATTATGTTCTAATTCATTGTATGTTTACCTTGGCATAAGATATGGTTATGTTTCTTATTAATGGCCTTATGCTTCTAGAGCTCCACACTGAACTCATGTTTCTTTTTTCATCTATAAAGAAATGTGGAATAGTGCCATTGCACACCCTAGCTGTTAAAAACAGACAATTTTAAAGGAATTATTTTGTTTTAGTTTTTTTTGTACTAATATTTACCTTGAGAAGATGCATTGTTTACTGATTGAAGAATTAAGGCAGCTTCCTTAGTATTGAAAGCAAACATACTGATTGATATTCCTGGAAAGTATTCGTTTTCGTCTATAACGGCTGAAACCTTGACCGGTGATGAAGCGTAGTATTTGATCCGGTCAAATGTCTGGTAGATGCACACTGACACGACTAACGCAGTGATTAAATGCCAAACCACAGAATAAAAATGACTGAATTTGTTCTTGCGGATTTGAGGAAATCGAGGGAGTAAATGGGGAACTTTAAATTCCATCTCTATATAATCCGAGACCATTTTTTCCACCTTTCGCACAGATTTGTGACGACTGATTCTTGGCGGCATTGCGACTTGTGTTACTGCTGGTATTTTACATTTAAAAGTTGTGTTTAAAGTGTAAACACAGTCTACGGGCTTTGAAAAGAAAATGTTTTGAAATTGCGATGTGTGTCTTGGTAACAATTTACGAGTCAGCAGTTTTAATAGCTTCCCGCTTTAGTTTTATGTCGTTTTAATAACGGAAGTACTTAAATAAAATGTGTAAAGACATGATCATGCCTGGTAATGGTAACTTTAACTACTGAATTTTTATTTTAAAAATATTAATGGTCAATTTGTTGGAGATATTTTGTCGGAGATATTCTTCAGAATGTCACCACCAGTTGGCGTTTCGCCTATTTTGCATGTATGCTACAGTACTAACAAGTAAGAGAATACCGTAATTTAAAAAAAAAAAAAAACTATTTGCGCATAACTACTAAACGGTCACCAAACCTGTATTTAGTGAGTCGTGCTGAACAATTGACATATGCCCAGTCCAGACAAAAAGAATTTTTGGGGTGCTTTGGGCAGAATAAAGCAGTTCGATTGGTGGGCCCTAGACTATCAACACAACAAGTGGTTACCCTAACACGTAGTGAGATGGGGCCCAAGCCAAACAAGAAAACCTTCGGGTTTTAAGCGGTGTCCTCAATACGAGCAAAGCAGTCAAGTTAATTTCTATATTCCAGGCCATGGGTTACATTTACCAGGTTTACATGTATTCAGTTTTCTAGATAAATGAAAATCCAAATTTCTCTTTTCTAGAAATCTGGTCATGTAAACATCCCAGTTTTCTGGAAAATATGTACTTATCTTGAAAACTAAATTCCAATTGTTTAAGGTAAATTTTGGGCGTTTTGTGTATTGCCAACTGCAATGTAAACATCCATTCATGCGGAAAAGTGACGTACGTACCTCAGTATTTCGCGTCTGCGTTAAAAATGACACGAAGCAACTATAAACGAAAATGGTGTATTCCTGGATTTTATCATATACTTGTATTTTAATAGTTCTTGCTTTAGGGAGAAGTTACATGAGCTAAATTTGGTTTGTAATTAGGGGTTGAAGTAGATCGACAGCCATTTTGTTGTTCCTGATAACCAAACTGCATTATGGGCAATATTTCACTTTGTCGCATATGACGTCATCTTCACCAGAAAACTAATGGCATGTAAACACACACGGTTTTCCTGATAAATAAAAGTCTAAGTTTTCCTTATCTGGAAAACTTGGTACATGTAAATGTTGTAATTGCTATGCACAACCCATACAGTTATTTTGGGACTGCTTTGCTGCATCACAGCTTAGGACGATTCTAATGTTAGAGAGGAGAGAAAAGTAAAAGCAATGATGCTGTTTTAAGTAATTTTAACTATTTTTCACATCTAATTTTTACAAACAGCTGAATATTTAAAAAAAATAAAACTGCCTGCCTTAACTTAACAAATGATGCTCTACAATTTACTAATTGGAAATTTTTGTCTATGACGTATTGTTTTGGAGATAGTAAATGGATCGCATTGTTGCAATCACCTGAGGTAAGTTTTGGTGCTATTATTGAAAAGAGCACCCCACACTTTCTTATCAAATATATTATCAGAATTTTGATGACATTTTGCGTTTTGGAATTATCTGGCTGAAAAGTAATTAAGTATACACCTGGTAGATGCACATCGATAAAGATAATACTGTATTACCAAAAGTCTGTTAACACGTGGATTAGCCATGTTTTAACAAGTTACATGAAAAGACAGTTGGAATACTCACTGTAAGCGCCATCTTGGCTGTACTGCATGTATGCAGACAATAACCGTTGCATGATTAACCAATTCCTTAGCATCGAGTGTGAGACTTTCACAAGACATTAGTCTTAAACCGAACCTCGCATTGACCACTTTCCCAAGAGTCAAGTAGTGCAGTGATCACTTTCACTTGTGTCAAGTGACTCAACTAAAATCTCTCATAACTTTTTTGTTTATTTGTTTATTTTCTTGGTTTTTGTACTGAATTAAAGTAAATTGACTATAGTTTTCAACTCTCATCTGCAGATTTATGTATTACACTAAACCTGAAAACTTTAAATAAACATTACACATTGAAAAGAGGTGACCACAAACACTTGGGTCTGAGTAGTAACTCTAGCCAATCACATGATGGATATGGATTTCATCTGTTTCATATAAATATGCACAATGCAGGAGAGATATCGTGTTCACGTGATTTGCCAAAATAAAATAAAGAACACACATTCTGTTAACTCTTTTATTGTTTTTGATTAAAGAAAGGTTTTAGAATGTTGTTTTGTAAGTAACTACACCTTACACAAAAAACTCTTATAATTGTATTGTATTACTATACGTAGCACTTTAATTAAGGTGTCTGGGAAAAAGTTGAAATGTAATACAGTGAAGCCTATCTCCACTAACAGCTCAGGGTGCTTTATTTGTGTGGTTATATTGGTTACTTTCACATATACAAGTAGATCGATTAGATTTCATAGGTTTTATAAATGGTGAGGAAACATTAGACATCTTATAGGATTTTAGTCGCGTAATTTTTCATATTTCTAAATTATGAATCGGATTTATTTTTTTTAAAGCATCCATTGATAAAAAAAGAAATGTTAGATATTTGATTCAAGAGTGAGAAAATGGATAATCCCAAAAAGAATCCAAAAGTGGATCCAATATCGCAGAGAAGTTTGTCAAATGGCAGAACAAGTTCCTCTTTGAACACTTCTCGGAAATTACTCTCTAATTCATAACGTGAAAAAAGAATAGATCGATTAAGGAGTGAAGGGAATGACTGGTCATATTCCACTTGAGGAATGTAGAAGGTGTGTTGACACGGAGGGTGACACCTACATTTGGTTTTCAAAACATCTTGAAGGTAAGATTTCATAACTCGTTTAGCCGAGGTGGAATTGACGCAAGAAGGCAATGACGAGTTGGTTATGAATGGTAAACTGATGGTGAGAAACGAAATGAAAACATAATGCAACAAACAAAAGTGTATCTTTAAACCTGCATGAAAAGTTTTGTATGTTTTCCATTAGACAGTGGTCCTCACATTTTCTAAATTCTTCCATGTCTGCGCAAGGTTTTGTTGGCGTTTGTAACCGTGAAAACTGGTAATCAAATTTAATAGTATACAAATTTTGGAGGGCTGATATTTGACTTAAACCATGAGACTTACAGATTTTCTTGTAAAAATGATAAACATCCATGAACTATGCGGGTGAATCATGTAAGTGGTAAAATCCATTCGGTTTTCTGTTGCCATTAAGAAAATCTAAAATTGAAATTGGATTAAAAAATAAAATAATACTATGCTATCTGTTTGTATAGCAGGAATTCAAGTTTAACAAGAATTATGCACTTACTTTAGAATGTGAATTACAACCTCTAGGTTCAATGAGTTGCAGGATGCTGACATAACTAGTCCCTGCGTTATATTGCACGACATCTATGATGACATTGTATGAATTATTAATTACAAATTTGCAGTTTAGTCAATTTTACCATATTTGACTTTAGTGCACTCTCCAAATATGGTCGGAGTAGATGTTTTTGTTCCTT
>JAQIXU010002506.1:0-11793 GCA_034701245.1 Strigamia transsilvanica
TTTTTTTCTTTGTCGCATATGTATTTATATTTACTATATATAAAGAGATAATAATAAGTGTATTTTTTAGATTTTTTAAACTTAGGGGCCCTGCAATACCTAAATCCACCCCTGACTATAGGCACCGGCCTACGGACCTCACACCTTGTAGTGGCCCAGCGACAACAAATCAAATAATATTGATTTGATATTGAAAGCTTCCCTGAGATTTCGACTACCTTAGGGTTTAATCTGACACTGACTATACATCTTGCCGAGTACCGAAAACCCTAGCTACGGCTCTGCTAAAGGGCCCATTAACCCAACTTGTACACGGGCCCATCGACTTCTTGCTACGCCGCTGCCCTGATGTACTATAAAATTAGCCGGGGCAATTCAATTATCATTTTATAATTCCGCCAGGGTGTCGATAAATCCTCATTACGTGTCGGGTTATTCCTCGAGTTCGTGGAGAACATTTGTGTCACTCCTCATTCTTTATCTGCGCGTATTTTTTTCTCTTTTTTCTTTAGGGGTTGGTGGGGAAATTAAGTATCATATCTCGACATGTTCTCAAATTTAATTCGGATAGAGGAAGAAAAAAAAAGCGATTTTCACTGATTTATGTCGACAAAGTGGAAAAATTAATTATTAAATTAGCGCCATCTATTGCTCGTCCTGATTCATTTGCCTGTCAACGCAATTTACACTCGCTATCACTCGCCCTTTGGTGCATGAGAGACAGCCGTGATTGAATTTAGCAAATAATATTTGCAATACAACTCGTTTGTGGCAAGTGGCACTTATCAGATTCCGTAGTTTATATCTTAATGTTCGACTCGCAGTCGCGTATAAGAATAAGTCGGGTCATTAAGTTCGAAAATCATGTGATTTATTGTCGTATAAAGACAAAAGGAAAATTTTTAAAGGGTTCGGTAGATGAAGTTCGTGGAATTTTGTCGAAACTCGATTCGGTTTCTCGTTAAATTTAAATCCACTACATTTGGTTTGGTATCCCGCCTGGTGTTGAAAAATATAATCAAATAACCGTTGCAAACTTTGTAACCGGGCTTGGGCTTCAACTCGCTTCAGCCGGACGTCTACACATTGTAATTATGTTCCTAAGTAAAATAAATTTCGTTTATAATCATTTTAAATTTTATTTACGTATGCAAATTTGCAGGGTTTATGTTTCATCGGTCTAAAAACGAATCAACATACGGATAGCGCCGTAGCGCCATTTTTGTTCCATTTTTCGAGGACACTGTAATTTCATTTTCCAGTCAATTGAGTAAGTTTTAAGTTTTAATTCTCAAAGAAAACGCGATAAAACGTCAATTGACACGCTAAATTACGTTGTTTTTGCCTCCAACCAGCCATTAAATGCCCTTTGCAACAGTTGTCAACGCACACCCCAGTGTCGAAACTGCGCACTTTTCAAAATTCATTTTATTTATTATTACTGTATTATTCTTTTTATTTATTAATCCAGAAGAACTATTCGCGTCCCCTGCGCGTCCCCTCTTTCGGTTGGCTGCTAGATAGAGAGAGAAACCGCTTTTCGGCTGGATAATTGGTGACCGCCGTTGCGGCGCCCGCCGACCCTAATTGCGTTAGCATATGGAAACTCGGATCAAGACGAACTGCGCATGCGTGCGAGATACTCAGCACTGATTCACTTACACTGGCCCCTTTTCTTCCTCCAATCGAGTTGAGTAGATTTACTTCTCTGACCACACACACACGAATGAACAAAAGAAAAAGAAAAAATAAAAAAAAAAAAAATTGACAAAAACGCATTGTAATTTGACGCGGGTCAATTTTCCATTAGGCCTAAAAGCGCGCGCGTTTTCGGGCATAAATGAATGAAATTCGGGCGAAAATGTTTGAAAATTTAATAGAAAAAAGTTTGTAAGATTTATCTTGGCTTGAGTGAAATCAAATTTGAAGAGAAGAAATATTAGCGATGTTTGCTCTTTTGAAATTCGTTGCCCAACATGGCGGGCAGGGGGTCGTCTTCATCCATCATCGCAATGAAGATGTATTTGAGTGGATTGTATTTTCAAGGATTTTTGCGGGGCCGGGGCCGGCGAGTTTGTGCGAAATGAGTTGCAGCTTTAGTGTTGGGTGTGCGAAGTTGTCGCGATCTGTTTGCGGACCCCAATTGAGTTAAGTTGATCGGCGCAGTGGGGCGCTGCGGTCGTTCGTCGGGCTAATCCAGTTTGTGCGCCTGTGGTGATCGTTGGCTGCCGCCAAATCTGAACCGATCCACCTCCTTTTCTAGCCATCACTATTATGGCGGAGAGGGCACTATTCTTTGCTTTAATGGTTCCTAAAGGAAATCAATTTGCTGGAGGAATTTCGGGCGCCATCATCGTTTCACGCAAAAAATACAAAAAAAATAAAAAAAATAATAATTTTTTTTTTAATTTTTTTTTTGAGGGGGGGTTTTGGTGTTGGGGATTTTGTTGTTGAGTTTTTTTTTTGTGTTGGGGAAGTGTGTTGTTTTAATATTTTTGTTGAGCTCGCGCGAGAAGTGAAAACTCCGCCTTGGTGCGCTTCGCCGCATAACGCCAGTCGCAAATCCAATTGCGCGCTAACAAATACAATAAATTAAATCGAAATTTGATATTATATCTCAAGGGATTTTTATTTCAAATGAAATTCCTATACGCTACACACATGAGCAAAGATTGAAGCTAAATAAATCCCAAACAATGCAACATTCAATATTTTCTCCTCCTATCAAATAAACAAAAAAAAAAAATCAAAAAAATCCCAAAAAAATTTCAAAAAAATTCAAAAAAATTCAAAAAAATTCAAAAAAAAATTCAAAATATATATATTGAGCAAAACTGTACAATTCTTTGATAATATAACGAGATAAATTGTATATAAATCCCCGGGGAATTGACATCAGAGCCCGAGAGCTGCCGCGTGTTTTTTCGCTTTGAGCCGCAGATCTGCGATACTTGAATTCTTGGTGGAAAGTCTTTCGACGGCGGCTAACGTACTCAGATTGAGCGGGTAGTGAGGCGACGGATAGAAGAGCATCGCCGGGTGCGGATGATGCGGCGCGGCCGTCGCGGGCGCCGATGCGGCCGCCGCCACCGCCGCCGCCGTCGCGAAGTGATGAGCGGCCGAGAAGAGCGCCGGATCAAAAGGGGTGAAGGGTGCGGCCGTGGGCGGCAGATGGAGCCGCTCGTAGGGCACTCGAACCGAGCCCACGTGCAAGTAGGGCGTGAGGCGACAGGTTTCGAGGGGCGTACCGGACGACACTCCCGCCCCCGCGGACGAATTGAGCAGCATCCCGGCTAAATATAAATAAAAATACAAATGAACAGATGGCCGAGTTGCACGCCCTTTCTGTGTGTGTGTGTCGCGAATGTTGGGTTTTAATTTATTCATCGAATTCAATCGAGGGAAGAATGGCCAATGTGGGATCAAAGTCGTTTCAATGGATTTTCAACGCCTCTTTCGAGTTTGTGTTGTCCATTATTTTAATGAAGGTTTTCGGACTGGTTGGGGTGTTATTAGGGGGTTTTTAGTGTTTGAGTGAATAACTTTGAGTGTTTTATGGATGGGTTTTGGGGTGGTTGGAGGTGGTTAGGATTTGGGGGGTTTTGCTAGTGAGGGATTTGGGTGTTTTCGATTTAATTTTAAGAGTTGGGATTTTAGTTTTGTATTGGAAATAATTGGGTTTTATTAAGGTTTGGTCGGGTTTTTAAAGGTTTTTCGTGTAAATTATGCAATTTTATCGTTGGAATTGTCCGATTTTGTCATTTTTTAGCCATAGAAATTGCAATTTTCTAATTTTTTAGCTCTAAAAATTGCAATTTTTTAGTTTCTTAGCCCTAAAAATGGCATTTGGTCAGTTTTTCAAGGTTCCTCGTGTAAATTATGCAATTTTATCATTGGAATTATCCGATTATTCCATTTGTTAGCCCTTAAAGTTGCATTTGGTCAGTTTTTCAAGGTTCCTCGTGTACATTATGCAATTTTATCATTGGAATTATCCGATTATTCCATTTTTTAGCCCTAAAAGTTGCATTTGGTCAGTTTTTCAAGGTTCCTCGTGTAAATTATGCAATTTTATCATTGCAATTGTCCAATTTGTCAATTTTTTTACTTTAAAAATTCAAATTTTCTAATTTTCTACCTTTTAAAATTCAAATTTTCCAATTTTCTAGCTCTTAAAATTCAAATTTTTCAATTTTCTAGCTCTAAAAATTCAATTTTTTCAATTTTTTAGCTCTAAAAATCCCTGTTTTTTAATGTCTTTACCCCTAAAAATCCCAATCGTCCTAAAACAACCTGAAAACCACCCCTAACCCGCCCGCCCATGTGCCCCCCAACCAAAAAAAACTCAAAACCTACCTTTTTGCAGCTGGCTTTCATGCTTCCTACACTTAGCTCTCCTATTTTGAAACCAAACCTGAAAAAAAAAATAAAAAAAATAAAAATAAATATATATACAAAAAACAAAAAAAAAACCCCAATATAATGATGGACAACTATTGAAACATAATCTGATTACACTCGCGACAATTTACGACCGCGGCCACGAGAGGGAACAGCATAAAATGATGGTGCCCAAACAGGAAGCACCCAACTGCCCCCAATTCAATTATTTACTCCCTTAGTTATTATTTATTATTCATCCCAATGAGTCCCACGAGCAACTCATGGACAAAATGCCTCAGCAATACATAAATACACAATCGACCCCTTAAATAACTCCATCTCCCCCTCCACCCCAAAAAAAAAAATTTAAAAAAAAAAAAAAAAAATTCACCGACCCCCCAAAAAAAAATAAAAAAAATAAAAAAAAATTACTTTTACCTGACCCCCCCAAAAAAAAAAAAAATTTCATTTTTACCTGAACTCTCGCTTCACTTAATCCCAATCTCTGACTGAGTTCCTCCCGCATGAAAGCATCGGGATAATGCGTTTCGTCGAACAGTCGTTCGAGCTCGTTGAGCTGCTCCAAAGTGAAGTTGGTTCGGCTTCTCCTCTGTTTGAGTTTGGCCGCGCCGTTGCCGCCGCCGCATTCCTCTTCCTCGCTCGACGTCTTGTGCACGCCAGGTGAGGACACGTTCGCCTCGCACTTGACGCCGTCTGCAATCAGTTTTAATCAGTTTGATTGCGCGTGTTGTGTTGGCCACAATAAACGACAATCGACTCCATTTGGCTTATTAATTCGCGGTGTTTGTGTAAATAAGTCGCGTGGAAGTGTGCGCATGCGCGGGTTTTTTGGGGAATTAAGAAATGAGTGTTTTGCTAATGATTAGAGGTTTTGGCACTTTGGGTGGCACTTTTTTTTTCGGACGGGGCGACGAGTCAAACTCGTTGTGTGTGTGTGTACGCGTTCACCGCGGGTGAATTTTCTAATTAAACGGGCGTTTGTCGTTGCTATTCCCGAAGGCCCAATTGAATTACTTAAGCCTATTTCCTCTTAATTTTAAAACGACTCCCTTTTAAGTAAATGAGCACCGCAAAACGATGGCGCAGGAAACGGACTCATCAATAAAATCGACAATAAAAATTTTTAATTTTTTTTTTAAAAAAAAATTAAAAAATTAAAAAATTGGAAAAATTAAAAAATCGAAAAATTGAAAAAAATTGAAAAAATTGAAAAATTGGAATCTCAAACTGACCTTTGGATGTGTTTTTCACTTCGGCGCTCCTGCTCAGGTCCTGCGGTTCGTCGGGCGAATTGAGCCCCGAGTTGACAGAGTCCACTCTGCTGTTCACCATCGCCGCACCTGTTTCCCGCGCATCCGACGACGTAATAGCCACCGACGCCACCACGTGCACCGACTCGCCCTTATTTCCGTCGAAAGATTTGCTCACAAACTCCGTCAATTTGTCCATGCTTCGCTGCTTAGGAGGCTGCACCAGATGAGACACGCATGTCATCTAAAACGGAAAACAAAAATCAAAAATCAAAATCAAAACAAAAACAAAACAAAAACATGAAAAATATCTTAATTACCCTTTCGAAATATGTCGCGAGCGGTTAGTGATGTGTGTCGTCCGCCATGAGCCGGAGGAAGAAGGGTGGGGTTCCGGTGTGCGGCGCTGGAGCCGCGAGCGTGTGCTCCGAACGCTTGCCCAGAGCGGCCTTTTTATGATGCGTCTCGGCGAGCCGCTCGCCAGTCCCGTAATGGAGCCTAATGAGATTAGAATGGCTTTAATGGACGCTTCTCCGTGCGCGTCTCTCCCCCCGTCCTTCTTGTACCCCTCTCGCGCACCCCTCGTACTCGTTGCCCCCTTCGCGCGCTTCTCCTCCCCTCGACTCCGATGACGTGTCGTTGATTGACACGCGCACTTAATTAATTGAATCTCATTGATTATACTGCCACCTCGCTAATTGCCGCTCGCGTTCCGCGTTTTGCGGCTGCGGGGGCGGCGAATTGAGAGCACGTGGCCGCGACTCGCGCGTCTGATTGGTCCGCGCCAATCCCCGCCCGACGTGCACCCGCCGGCAAATGAGCACCCAGTAAAGAGAAGGCGGAGGACGACGCAAAGAGACGCGGAACAAGAATTTTTACACCAATTGCCCCCCTCACGCGCCCCCCCACCCAGGAGGAATTTAACAGAAGGTAAAAAAATCCAAAAAAAAAATTTTTTTGTGGTTTTTTTTTCGGGGGGCGGCGGGGGGGCAGAGATCTGTTATGATTAAATCGTCATTGTGGGTATAGGGGTGGATGTGGGTGGGCGGTAAATCGAGTTAACTGGCCCTCCTTTTGGTTTGACATTAGAGGGGTGTCGAATTGGATTGAATTCAATTATCCGTGAAAGGTATCCATTGGTACAATGTTGTTGTTAAGGGAGGTGTTGTGATGACTCAAGTTGTGGAATCCTGGCCACCCTTTTGCTTCTCCCTCATACAATTGCCAAATAGCCCCTGAGTGGGGAAAAGCGGGCTTCTTGTACATGATTTGATTAACTCATTAGAGCCCAATAAGATGAGTAAACGTCGTACGAGCGCCGTGTACGTGCACGGCTTACTCAATCAATCCAAAATACAAGATTTTTCTTCTTTTCTTTTTATATTATTTATTTTTATTTTTATTCAAAAAAAAATAAATTAAATTAAATTTTATTTATAAAAATTTTTTTTTTTTTAAATTTTTTTTTTGGGGGGGTACGGGGGGTGGGTTTAACATTTAATAATTATTTGCGTTAATAAGATTAAAGCGTATTAGTGTTTTGGGTGTTTTGGAATTAATTAATATCGTTAGCGCGATGAGTTTTGAGCAAAGATGGGCGCTTGCAATGCTCACTTTACTCAATCTGAGCGTCGCGCGTGCGCGTCTAATTCACTTACAGGTCCCTGATATGAAATCAGGTTAGGCCTAATCCGCGGGTGTCGTGGCATTGGTAGGCCAGGGGATGAGGACGGGGGACGGGGGACGGGATGGGTTGGGTTGGGGGTGAGGAAGCGAGCGAGAGCGACGCCCGTGTCAACGGATGATCAGCGCTGTTGGCTGGCGTCGCTAAACGAGTTAGAGAAACGGGAAAGGATCCGGGGTGGCCCTCGTCGCGGCTCGGATATGGGTCCCTAATTGGAGAGACGACACTCGAATTGCCAAGGCGGACGAGAGCGAGAACGAGGCGCTGTGCGTGGGACGCGGACGCCCGAGCGCGCCAAATGATCGAATTTATTGAGGATAGTTAGGATATTAAATTAGAGCGGTTCAGCGAATTAATTCTCATGAAACGTGGCGACAAAATTGCGTTAGTTGTAATTAGGCGGGCGTAGCGACGAGGCGAGCGAATTATCGCGTTAAGCGCGGGCAAAAAGGGACAAAGTTGGCGAATGAAGAAGGAAATGCAAAAGTTTAATTTCCTCGCAATTTGTTGATTTGCCAAAGTCGGCTTTCGAGTTTTTTCCCTTAATCAGATTGAGTAGTTTGATTCTTTTTCTTTCTTTTATTTCTTTTTGGGTGGTTGCGAATATTCGCTAACGACATTTAATCAAAAGCACAAGGTTTTGCATAGGGTTTTTGAATGCGGGGCTCTGATTGGTCGTCAGTTGGAACTATGAAATAAATCGAGTGGATTTAATCTTCACAATTGCTCGAGATACTCTGGAAAAATGGTTTTTTTATTTTTATTTCTGTTCTTTATTTTGGGTTTATTTTTACGCAATTCTCTCGGGCTATTAGGTTTGTGTGAGGAGTGGAAATTGTCTATAAAGGAGCGGGATTGTGTGGTTGAGATGGATTTTATTTTTATTTTTAAAAGGGTGAGTTTTAAGTTTGGTTTTTTTTTTTTTTGGTTTTTTTTTGGGTTTTTGGAGTGTTTAGCAACACGCTGATTAGTTTTATTTGGGAGAGGAGAAGCTTGAAATTGAATCAGTAGACCCCCACCAGCGCGTACACGGTTGGTAATTTGTTTACAAAATTCCAACGGGTCTTAATTGAAGTCTTTAGTTGATAAGCAAATGAGCAACTCTTGGCATCGCATTTTTATTCATTTACGAGGTTTTTTTTTTTGGAAATTTTAAATGATAAATGGCGAAATGTTCGTTAATTTCTTGGGTTTATCGTTGCAAATGTTTGATGAAATTAATTTTTTTTTTGTTTTTTTATTTTTTTTTTTTTTTTAGAATTGAATTACGTTTGTTTTCTTCAATTTTCGCCAAATCGAATCGCATCAAATCAAAAAATTTAGCCACGAAGCGAAAACTGCAAAGGTGGGAAAATGAGAATTATTGAAGATTTGCCAATTTTTATTTTTAAGAAAAAGATTTTTATTTTTGTGTTTTTTTTTATTTTTTATTGTTTTGGTTTATCGGTTCCATCAGCATTTGGGTGTTTAAGGGGTTTTAGGTTTTGCGAAATTGACCGACAAGCTCCATTATCAAATTAAGTCTCGGCAATTAGATGTCATCAATTAATAATGGGTTCCATTAAGAAGCATTGGTGCTATTGGTCAAAAAGTAATTTGTATTTTCTTTCAGTTTTGGGGGTAAGAATAAAAGTAAATCGATTCAAAATTCAATTTAATTTAAAACGGTTGCGCGGTTTTTGTACAGATAAAACCTTAAATCAAACATTTTCTATTTTTTCTTTTCTCTTAATATCAAAATAACATAACTTGATGATGAGTAAATTTTTATTTTTTTTAAAAAAAATGTGCGGATGATGGAAAAGGGAAAAAAATAAAAAATATTTTTTAAAAAAAATGGCCGGCGACATTTCACGTGCTCACAACTTCGGATGAACTATCAAAATCCTCTAATTTCGTCTCTAACGTTTCGACATCCACTTCCGGATCTGGGGCGTTCAGCATATTGAGCGTCACATCTGCAACAAATTGAAAAAAATTAAGAAAAACGTAAAAAATTCCAGAAAGAACCGTAAAAAATGCAAAAAATTCAAGAAAAAATCGTAAAAGTTCAAAAATTCAAGAAAAAACCGTAAAAAGTTTAAAATAATTCAAGAAAAAACCATAAAAAGTTAAAAAAAATTCAAGAAAAATACGTGAAACGTTCAAAAAATTCAAGAAAAAACGTAAAAAATCCAAAAAATTCAAGAAAAAACCGTAAAAAAATCCAAAAAATTCAAGAAAAAGTCATAAAAACTCAGGAAAAAACCGTAAAAAATTCAAAAATTCAAGAAAAAACCGTAAAATATTCAATTCAACCGTAAAAAATCCAAAAAATTCAATTCAACCTCCAGATTTCTTGAATCCCGCTTGAGAAATCAACGAAGTTGATTGCGCTGATTCGACACTCGATTGCATGTAAGACGACGACTGCATTGCGTTTTGCTTCTTCGTCTGTGCCCCAGCATCTTCGTACGCCTTTCGCTTCAACGTCGTCTTAATCTGCGAGCTAAAAAATTCCAAAAACATCCAAAAATTATTTATTTATTTATTTAAAACTAAGAAACTTACATGGTGCGGTTTTTGATGTGTTCGCTTATTTTATTTAAATCGTCTCCGAATTTCCGTACGGCTGAACGAAGCATTTCGATTTCCTGTTCAGTCCACTTGCTGCTAAAATCAACATCAAAATCCGCTCCATACACAACAAAAACAAAAGAAAACACAACATCACCTGGATGGAGATTGTTCCGCAACGGGATGCAGTTGCATCGTCAGTTCGCCAAGTTTGGAAAACGCGGCGCCCGCTGCCGTAAATATTTCGCCCACCTGATTAAAAAAAAAATCAATACGTAAACTCAGATGTTTTTCATTTTATTCCACTGTACCTTGCTGGCCGAATTCATTTCGCGCGGTTTATGTTGAACACAACGCAATACTGGTTGCCATATTGTTTTCAACACTACGCCCCATCTCGTGGCCAATTTGACAACCAGAAACCAATAACGCTGCACGGAAGAAATATCGACTACGGCGTATAGCTAGTAGAGAATAGAAAATATCGATTATTATTACCAAAATATCGAATCGATTTTTTAACATCGATAAATATGCAAGCCGCATGGTGCTAGCAGCAGACGGGTTCTTTTCGCGAATTTCCAATGGATGATGAAAAATCGCGTAAAAATTTGTCTTTACCGCCGCCGTTTCAAGACAAACTGCAAATATCTTCGTTGTACGGCAGTCCGTTTTCATCTCACGTGATCGGGAATAATTTAATCGCTTCAAATGCCCGTGTTATTCGTCCGCCGCGCTCGCATTTGCCGTTTCGTTCGACTGGAGATTTCAAACTAAACTTCAACGACACCGAACCAAAAAACGTACGCATTTCTGCAATTACGATTTTAAAAAAATATTTCTAACGTTTATTTCCATTCTAGGAATACAAAAAGAGGCCTACGTTTCATAAAAAGTTCAATTCAGGCGGCAAAAGAGAGTTTTTCTGCGACACTTGCGATCGTCCATTTAAAAACAACGAAGAACTAACGGAGCATTTAAGTCAACATGTTAAGTGTTGGTTGGGCGATTGTACATTCGAGGGTCATATAAAAATTGTAGAACGTCATATTAAAATGGTGCGAATATTGATACATCCATTTCATGTGGAAAATATTGTTATTTATGTGATTTTTGTTGTTTTTTTGGAATTTAGCAACACGAAACTGGTTTAATCAAACGAATTGGAGCGTTGGATACTCCCGAAGACATCGAAAAATGGAGACAAGAACGGAAAAAGTACAAATAGATCGCGTGTAATCATATTTGAATGATAAAACGAATATTTTTTTATTCAGGAACTTTCCAACTGCGCAAAGAAAAGAAGAAAAAACGAATTCGGTGCAAAATGACGACGTGAAAATGTAATTTTATTCATTTATGATGTTTTATTTTGTGTTTAAATTTAAGTACGGTGTATGTATGTATTCGATTAGTCGTCAACACTCATTTAATCGAGGGAAAAAGCGCGGATCGTTTAATCAAATGACTTCTTGGCCTCCTGAACAGATGCCCAACGATTGGCCATTTCCCAGAGGTCGGGGACGGGGACGAGGTAGAGGAAAGCGTGGAGGAAACCGCTACAAATCGCCCCGAAAAGGTTTCGTTTCAAAAATGACATCTTTAGCGAGCGAAGAGGAATTAAACGTGGCAAGAAATAACGAAAAAGCAAGCGCTACACCTGTCAATCACCCCCTGCAATATTTCATGGATGATGGTAAACATTAAAATTAAAAATTAGGTTGCACCGAATGTTCGGCTTGGATTTGGTTAGGGTAAATGTAAAAATTGCAATTTTAATGTAAATATTGCACTTTTAATGTAAATATTGCATTTTTAATGAAAATATTGCATTTTTAATGAAAATATTGCATTTTTAATGAAAATATTGCATTTTTAATGAAAATATTGCATTTTTAA